>OZ020510.1:89990805-90070805 GCA_963971375.1 Platycheirus rosarum
ATCTGGCGCAAATTTATATACGTTAAACGTTAAACTTGATAGGAAACGGAACTTTTATTGAAACATTTGCCCCTTTCGAACTCCGACGCAATGTTTCATTGCTTTCTTTATTGTATCATTTATTTTTATAAAAAGGTGCTCACTCAAAGTATTTTTTATTTCATCCGAAATAATCGTCTCGCAAGAAACGCTCATCAGTCTAAGCTTTTTTAAGAAAAATGTAAATATTTAGAGTATTTTCGTTTCCTTTCGAAGAACTTCGGGTCCTCGAAGAACTACGGACCCGAGGGTATTCCACCCGTCGCCCCCTCTCTCAGCTGCTCTTCGGATACCATGAAATTTCAATTTGAAAGCATTATAATCCAATGTTAATTGACACCCTCTGTCACACCCTTCATAATTTCACAATGCTCTCGCAGCGGCATTTCACATTAATTAGGCAACACAAATCACTTGCAGACGGCAGTGGTATTAACTTGCTAACCTAAAATCGTTAATTCGATACTCAGTTTGGGAAGCAACTTTTCTTACTCCTAGTGCAAGCTAGAGCCCTCCGTGGGTTTTAGGTGAGAAAAAGGTCACTTAATTTGCAATCTATTGTGCCGAAAATACATCTTTCCTGTCTTTCTGATTCTTTAACTTGTTTCGTGCAACATCCAGTTGCATTATAAAAAAGCAATGTGGCTTACAGACACATAATTATTAAAAAAAAATCTTTGGTAGGCACGAATGATATAAAAAATAAATTGAACGACTGGATCGCACGTACTTGCTCTTATGTGCGGTCCAAGCGTCGGATAAAATTTGAAAAATACTACGGAAACTTCAAAGTTTTTGTTCGATTTTTGTGAATTTTGATTGTTCGAAAAAAGTACGTAAATAGTTTACAGCTTAAAAATTTAAACGACGTTTTATTTTGTTAAGAAATATGAAGAAATGTAATTTTTTTTTTCAAAATGATAGGAACGGTTTTTGAATAAAAAAAAGTTATGTTTTAACAAATTTAAAATAAAAATTAAAAAAATAATTAAAGTATGCAAACTTAAGCACACAAATAACATACATGTAAAAACAGAATTTAAAAAAAATTCAACGACCCGTTTTTGAAATATCGATTTAAAAAAAAATATTAAAAATACAAAAAAAAATGTTTGGGGAAATATTTTAAATTGGAATTACTTAGACTAAATAAATCTTCCTGAATATCAATTTAGTTGTAAGCGGTGTGACCGTTCTTGAGGAGGTCGAATAAAAAACCGTCCTGTGGGAGGTACCGTTTTTAGCCAACATCATAATTTTTTTTCACTTATATATAATGCTTAAATATAGTGCACTGATTTTTTTTTTCATAAACAATCTTGGAGCAGTTTTCGAGAAAAATAAGCTTTTACATAACGGTTATATGACAGGTACCGTTAATTTTTGAGCTAAAAAAATTTGAAAAAAAGTACTCTTTAGATTGTCAAAATAACCATATGTACCAAATTTGAAGACGATTGGCCTAACCGTTCAGTCTATAGTCCAAAATACATTACTCAGTACCAATAATCGCAAGTAAAAATCAACATTTTCTATCTGTGATTCTCCAAGTTAATCATTGAAATAAGATTTTTTGAAACATATTCTTTTTTTTTTTAATTTATTTTTAACGGCTTGGGTTCGATATCCGGCTTTTTATAATCCCGTTTCTTAAAATCCCGCTTTAAAATCCTGCTTGTTTTAATACCGCTTTTTATAATCCCGCTTTTTTAAAATCCCGTCTCTTACGATCCCGTTTTTTATAATGCCGTTTCTAATTATCCCGCTTTTGCAATCAAAAGTAGTTGTTTTATTTTCAAAAAACGATTTCTTGAGATTTTATCTCCCAATCAGTACCTTCTATAAATCCTGTAGTAAGCCAAAGCAGAGGGGTTGCTGCATACCTTCTTCATACTATTATTAACAAGGTGGGATATAAGTCCCAAATCGTACGACTCGGACTTATATCCCGGGACTTATGTCCCTGCGCCCATTGTGCTTCTATATCAACAACAACATATAACAGTTACGTTCCAAAAGAGTACGAGAGAAGACGAATGTCTTTGAATTTGTGATTTTTGTTTGGCATTTTCATTATGTGGACATTATGTCAATTTCAAAATTTACTAATTAGACATAATGTCAATTTTTTTGATTTCGCCATAAGGTCCATGAACATTGTATCTATTTCGTTCATGGACCCTATGACAATTTCCAATTGGTCAAAATGTCCATGGAAATTGTTCCTATTTGAAACAGACATAATGTCTATGGACATTATGTGTATGTCCCTGGGCCTTATGTCACCCCGCCAGTAAATACACTATTGTAGATTATGTTTGCATAAACAAATGTGTGCGCACAGCAAAGATTAAAAGCATTCTGACGAATTTTTTTTGTGGAGTATTTTTAACATTTTTAAATTTATAAAAAAGTAAAAAGCTCATATAACCATATATATATATAATTATTGTTATGTAGTTTAATAAGAATGTTTTGTAAAAAAGCGGGATTGTCGGGATTTGTCGGGATTTGGAAAAGCGAGATTATAATAGATCGGGATTATGAACAAGCGGGATTTTAGAAGGCGGGATTTAAAAAAAAAACATTATTTTAGCAGACGGGATTTTAAAACTTTTTTTTGGGGATTTTTGAAAAGCGGGATTCCGATACGCTCCCATTTTAAACGTTTAACTAGTACAGCCTTTTTAAAACCAAATCCTGAGGTCAGCAGAGAAATTTTATCTGATGGTCAGAAGCAAAATAAAAATAAAAATAAAAATAATAACGAAAATTAGTGAGGTCGAAAAAATCATCGCTTCTTAGGAACTGTAGTCTTCTTTGTAAGCGAACTTATCTCAGAAGTAGTCTTACAGCTTCAAATAATTTCTCCTGAGACACATAAAAACCCGCCCAAATCTCTAACCAAGCTTTAATTTTGGGAACTAATCAAGACCCCCTTTAGATTCCCGACCCATCAACGCTGTTTAAAAGCTTAGATCAATTTCCACCTCTCTGACACAACTTCTGATGATATTATTTCACATTAAGTATTAAGCAAAGCCATACCTTGTAATACTTCAATTAAGAGTACCAAATTTAGCACGCGGCAAGAGTACGATAACTTTGGAGCCGAGAAATAATAACAGATTCTAGGGGGTTATCTATCTCGCCCCGTTTAGGTAGGAGGGCCAATTTTCTTAGAAAGCACTTGCATTGGAAAAATATATAGATACAAAAGAGATAGAAAAGGCGATTAATCGTCTCAAAAATAACAAGGCCTCGGAAGCCGAGGGAGGGCCAACACTATATCAAGCAATTGATGAAATCATACTACGCGTATGGCAACACGAAGCAATGCCATATTATAGGGATATAACATTGTTGAGTACATCCTATAAGATATTCTACTCTATCCTGCAGGAACGGATAGCTCCAAACGGTAAAACCATAATCGGCAAATGTCAATGTGGTTTCATACCAAGCAAATCAACAATTGACCAGATCCGTACCATTAGGTATGTGGTGGAAAAAAATCTGAAATTTAACATTCCAACATACTATCTTGCGATTGTCATTCAAACCGATCGGACGTGTTTTCGCCAAGCTCCTTCTCCAAAAAACCAAAAGCTTCACCATGATCGTTAGTATGGCTTTCGCAGTAATCGTTCCACTGGAGATCGGATGGCATATCTCACCGAACAGAGGAAAAAATCCTTACATCACTTTGGTGAAAGTAAGATCATTGCAATTGATAATTCCAAGGCATTTGAAAGAGTTTGGCATGAAGCTCTCTTATCGAAAATGCGTGCTTTTGGATCTGATCTGGCTAGACTTTATAAAGCATTTATACGCCCTTAACTCGAGTATAACTCCCACTTCTGGGCAGGTGCTTCGCAAACATCGCTTCACCTGCTTGACAGGATACAAAATCGAGCGTTAAGATTGATAGGAAATAGAACTGCCGCTGAAACAATTGCCCCTCTCGAACACCGACGCAAAGTTTCATGTCTTTCCTTATTTTATCGTTTCTTTTATAAAAAAATGTTCAGTAGCCAGATGCATTCCTCCCCTTAAAAATCTCTCCCGCAATACTCGTCTTAAAACAATATACTGGTGTTTCTGAAA
Source organism: Platycheirus rosarum (assembly GCA_963971375.1). Lineage (NCBI taxonomy): Eukaryota > Metazoa > Arthropoda > Insecta > Diptera > Syrphidae > Platycheirus > Platycheirus rosarum. Next base: position 89,994,952 of record OZ020510.1, read on the forward strand.
TCGGCTTTAAAAATCTTTTGCCAAAACTTAAATGGAAGGAAAGTAAAAAGACATGTTACCAACAAAAAATAACCACCAACCTACAAAATCTTAAAACACAAAGTGAGATGATTCAAATAAATGATCTCGTTAATATCGTCAAGAAGTGAAAAGCACAGGTATGTAGTAACATACAACCATTTAGCCCAAAAAACAAGTGGTATAATTCCCAATGCGAAGCAGGAAGAAAAAAGCTTACAAACTATTATACACATACCGAAAAATAAGAAATCATGATGATAAACAAAGATATTTGTAAGGATTAGTGGAACCTAGTAAAGGAAATAAGAAACAAAGGAGAACAGGTATACAACGATATAAGTGCTATGGAGTTCAAAACTTATTACAAAAATCTTCTAAATCCAAATAAAGTAGCCACTAACATTTTATAGGAGGAGTAGTAAATGTTGAACAATTAACGATACGAATTTTACTGTATGCTGACGGCGGCGTGGTAATCTTCGCAGACGATATTGAAGTTATGCAAAGATGATAGTTCGTCTTGAAGAGTACTGCGATAAATGGAGTCTGGAATTTAACCTTTTAAAATCAGAAATGATGGTTTTTCGAAAGGCCATCATTTATCAAATCGAGAAAAGTGGATCTTCAAAAGAGAGGAAATTTGTATTGTGACGCACTACACTTACCTAGCTGTTCTTCTGACTTCAAAAATGAGTTTTGCAAAACATGTACAGAAAAGAAATACACGCTTCCACATCAACTCAGTCTAATTCTTTTGGAACAACAACTCTTTTGGGTGAAAGAAATAAATAATATGGGAAACAGATTCGGTGTACACTGGGTTTAGACCATATGTGAAATAGACTGGAACAATAAGAACTTACAACTTGGAATCATATTAGAGGTTCGCCACGAAATAGAACGGAGAGCGAGGGAAAGAAGCATACGAATTTACAAGTCATTAGATTACTCGCAAGGTCAAAATTATATTAATGAAGATTTAAACCTAAGTAAAACAACTTGGATTTTTAAGGCTAGATGCGATCTCATTCACCTCAATGGAAACAGATTTGGAGGACAGCAGTCATCTTTATGCAACATGTGTAATATGATGGAAGAACTGACAAATTGGAACAGATTAGCCAATTTTATCATTGTGGCAATATCCTATAAAAAAACAAATTATAACAGAATTCAATTAAATAAAAATAGAATCAAACTTGCTTTTTACGCCTCTTATGTAAATAAAGTAAAAGATAAAGTAATTACTTCAATACGAAATAAATTGCTCGACTGGATCGCACGTACTTGCTCTTATGTGCGGTCACAGCGTCGAATAAAATTTGATAAATATAAAATATATATATATATATATATAAATATATATACTTCTAACTTTTTATTCAATTTTCATTCATTCAATTTGCGGGCGGCATTGGTGCAGTAGATAAGATGTTTGCTTCTGACCCGTAGGTCGTCAGTTCGATACTCAGGTTGAGAAGAAATTTTTCTAACTCCTAGCGCAAGCTAGAGCCGCCCGTGAGTTTTAAGTGAGAAAATAGTCACCTAATTCTCGATCTACTGCGCCGACAAAAAAAAAATCTTTCCTATCTTTCTAATTCTTCTAACTAGTGTCGTGCAAGGTCATGTTGCATTCTAAAAGGCAATGTGCCTTACAGACACTTAGTTAAAAATATAAAAAAAAAATAATTTTTGTGGCTTTCGATTGCGTAAGAGTTTTCAGCTGAAAAATTTAAACGCCATTTTATTTCTATAAAAAACGTGGAACAGTGTGAATTTTTTTTAAATAATAGGAAGCTATAAGGTACATTTAACAATAATTTACTTTTTGAAATGGATCGATAAATTCATGTTGGGGGTATTCATGGAATTTATTTAGGATATTATGTACCTACCTATAATAAGGTTGGAAGAAAGGTAGGTACTAAAATTAAAATACACATTCCAACTACTGTTAAGCGAGTGGGTAAAGAGATAATATTAAAAGTTAACACAGTGGTTTTGTTTATTTAAGGGCAGGTGTAAGCTTTTGTTTTCTCTGTTGAAATTTTTGCATTTTTATTTGTTTGTTGTTTTTGTGTTTATAATAGGCTTCCTTATTTATTCTGTGTGCTTTTATGATGATGAAATGCTTTAAAATACGTAGGTATGTATGTAGGTTGTCACCTACTTTTATTTGACTAATGGTTAGGGCTCAACCGAGCAAAATAAAAAAAATTGAGGAAAAATATTAAACAAATACAATTTTTATGAAATCAAAAAAACACAATTCATAAAGTTTTTTAGTTTTTTGGCAAAAATGTTATAAGCCATCTTATTTCTTTTGCTGTTTTCTATTTTATGAATTTATCATTTCAAAATCGTTCGACCAGTTTTTTCAAAAAAATTTTTTGTTTGAAAAACTTTTCGAAAACACATTTTAAAATTTTTTTGAGTATGTTAATTTTAAGAAATCTATAGTTTATACTAGAATAAAAATAAAAAAAAATCTATAGATCCGTTTTCAAAATATTTAAAAAACAAAATATTAATTTTTTAAATGATTAAAAATTAAAAAAAAATGTTTTTGAAAATTTTAATAAGCAATATTATTTAAATCATAAAACACTACATATTTCGAAAATTTCATCAAAATCCGTCATTTAGTTAACGAGAAAGTCTGATTTTAAAAAAACCGGTCATATGGGAGGTACCGTTATAAAACTTTTTCTGAAAAATCCATTAAAACTTAAAGATAGATTTTGCATAGAAAACATCATTCTGAAAGTTTTATCAAAATCGTAGGAGTCGTTTTCGAGAAAAATAAGTTTTTCATTAAAAGTTATATGGCAGGTACCGTTATTTTTGGAGCTAGAATGCCAATTCCAAAAAGAGTCGGGTTGAGCACTCTAAAATTACTATATACCAAGTTTGAATCAAATCGGCCCAACCGTTTAGGCTGTAGATATCGATACGGACAGACAGACAGACAGACATACAGACAGACAGACGGACGGAATTTTCCGGACCCACTTTCTATCATCGTAATGTCATGTTTGATTGTTAGAATTTTTTTTACAATGCATAACTTGCCTTATAGTCCCTATAAATCGCAAGTAAAAAGTACAATACAATATCAATAGAAGTTATCAATTACCCGACAGACGACTTTTATGTCATTGTCGTAAGGTTTTTGTTTTTCGTTTTTTAATTTTTATTTACTTTGAATTGAATTATAAAAAAAATTAAAATATGTAAGAAAAGAAAAAATGAAAAATAAAAAATCATCTACTACTACTACTACTGCTACTGCTGCTACTACTACTACTACTCGTCTCGCAAGGAATGCTTATCAGTTATCCCTTCAGCCAATTTCAGACGTACCGTGATACATAGGATTTCTTTTTTTTAGCCGAGGCGAGATTTTCCCTTGCCATTTTGATATGTACGCATTCAAAACCAATGTTAATAGACACCTCTAATCTTTACCCTCCCTATCTTTCTAATGCCCGCGTAGTGTGTCCTACACTAAAAGGGAAAAAAATAGTCACTTGTGCGCGCGTTAATTAAAAAAAAATAAAGATAACTTTTAAATCTGTTCCAATTTGTGTTCTTGTAGTCATAGGCAATATTACAAGTTTCTACAGGGGTAGAATTTATTCCTATTTAACTGGCACGTGATTGGAACTAAGATCATTTTTAACAATAGGCTGGGTAAAAAGCTCGGGCATATTAGTAAGGAATAAATCAAGTGTGTAAGGGTTAATTCGATTTATTGAAGGAATGCAGATGGGGTGAGGGGGGTATAAAGTAATAAATGGATGCCTTGAATTCAAATCCGACAAAATATTGTCCCAAGTATAGCTCTTCTCTTATACAACCCCAGACCAATTCACATGTCTACAGTTGAAATCTCCACCAACAAGAAAAATATCATTGTTATTAATTTACGCAAATTATTTCTAAAATCATACCTTTGGTTTTGAGAAGAAGAACGACTCGGAAAATAAATTGAAAAGATTTTGATTGTACCACCATTTTCAAATGGAACTTCAATTCCAATATTTTCAATCAGTTTACATTTAATAATAGGCAATAATTTATGTTTTAAAGTTCTCTTTACAACCACTGCAACACCGCTCCACTTCTCTCTTCACTATCTATACGATAACAAATGTAATCCTCATTGGAAATATTAACATTGCTATCTTACCAAGTTTCGCTATTTAGACTAACTTCAATGTCATATTTGCTAAGAAAAGCAAATATAGCGTCGAAAAGTTCTGAAAATGTGACATCTCGCATTCGGAAGTTTTTAAAGGTCCAAGAGTATCACCGTTTTCATTCAATAACTCCTCACCTCACCTTCCCACGGGGGTTTTCTGTTGTTTTCCCTAAAGGGCGCGTCCTCAGGTAGCGGATAGAGGATTGTTCAACATTAATGGTCTCCATTAGTCTTCCGCAGCTGCCAGCAGATGCAAAACAATACTCAGGGAAAACAAAAAGTCTCGAGGATGACAATAAAGTACTCCGAAAAATGCTTAATGAAATGGTTCAACTTTACAAAGAGTTGAAAAAAGAAGTTGAACTTCTTCGCGAAGAAAATAAAATGCTTAAAAGCACATCTCTTCAAAAAGAACATCAGACAGTGCGAATACAAGACGGATGAAGAGGAACTAGCACGTGAAACTGAAAAAGACCAAGTAAAAAAACGCAAGCTGGGTTCATCACCCGAGCAAAAGGACTGTAACAAGTTGTTTCCTATTATGTTAAGTTAAGTTAAGTTAAGTTAAGGTAAGCGATCCCGACAGCTTTCGATTGTTATCTAAAAAAATTGACGATACAAATATTGAATGGTTCACATACTCAAGTAGGCTAGATAGACGCTTACGTGTAGCAAGGGGTCTTCATCCTTCGTTTACAAGAGGAAATATTATGAAGGACTTAAAATCCAAAGCTTTAAGATCATTGATGGAACGAATATTATAAAGAAAGAAAAGCTAAAATTGGAATAGATCAAATTTAAAACTTTTATAAGATACAGGAGCATCATTTTGATAATTAAACAAGGAGTTTTAGAGATAAAAATATAAAAATAAATGCAAGTAATAAAACAACAAAACAGGGTATTTCCGGTAACCTCACAACACAAGGAACAAACACAAATACTTAAATAAAGTACACTTAACATCCTATACTTTTCATGTTGTTTGAGATTTTTTCCCGTCCTGTATATGGTATTATCGGTGCTAACTTTCTTAAAGATTTTGGGGCAGTAGTACATCTAGAACAATGTTGATTAAAATTATCTTCAGAACATTTCCAAATTTTTCTAAATATATTAAACCCATAGCAATTAATTTCTTGCGATAGTTTGGGCAGTAAAGCACTTCAGACCATATCTGTTCGGAAGAAATTTTTAAATACTAACAAATCATAGGCCTCTGGTATTTTCGCTTAAAGAACCTTCCAGCCGATTAACAAAATTCAGGCTATTATTGGAAGAATATAATTTTTATGTCGAGTATTCACCAGGGAAAAACAACTATACTGCAGATGCTTTAAATAGGATACAAATTAATTCAGAAGAATTGGAAAAATTATACGTTTGTGTCACAACAAGAGCAAAATCCAAAAAATCTGATATAAAACAATCCCATTAAAGAAAATTAGAAAAAGAAAAAATCACTAGTGAACTTTTAAAACCTCCAGAAAAAGGTTTGAAAGTAGTTGAGTTAAAAATAATTAACAGTTTTAAAAAAGAAGATGAAGATTTTGTAAAATTAAAGAGTACTAGAGTATTAAGTCCAAATCTTATATTGGGATATATTCAAGGAAGAAATTGTTTAATTTTAAACCGGTCCAAGATAAGCACTAATGCTCGATCGGCACCATTTGACAAAATGTTGTTAAGGGACGTGCAGAAAAATTGTGAACCGCAAATGGATAATGAAGAGGAATCCAAGAATGACACTATTGACCAATCGGCATCATTTGACAAAATGTTGTTGAGGGACGTGCGTAGAATTTGCGGACTTTTTTCAATTAAAAATATTTATAACTAAAGGAGAAGTAAGAAAATTATCAGACGGCCATCGTAAAGAAAAAAATTAATATATTAAGGAAACAGAAGTTATTCCTATGTTTAAAAAAGCAATCGAAAACAAACAAGCCAATATTGACCCAATTCCCTACTTCCCACCTTTTCTAAATTATTTGAAAATCTTACGAAACCACGCATAGGGTCATTTTTAAACAAAACTAGTTTTTTGAACGATACACAATTTGGATTTCTTGAAGGTATGTCCACAGAGGATGTCGTTCTGTCATTTTCAGTCAAGAGATGGAAATAAATGTTGTGTCCCACAAGGGTGTGTTTTGGGCGCGATTTTGTTTCTGATCTATGTAAGTTCGATATTCGAACAAAATTTTGATGGTAAAATTACAGCTTTCGCTGACGATATGGCACTTATTTACACGAGTAATAATTTACTTGAGACCTTAATCAAACTACAAAAGTATTTACAAATTTTAAGGATATGGTTTGCAAAACATGAACTTTTGATAAGCGAAAAAACAAAGCTTATGGTTAAAAATACGGAATCGGTTGAATGTGGGATGTATTTTCACTCTACTTAACGTGAAATATTCAGCATGTTCTTCCACACTTGTGGTAGACAAATTTTTTGTGCAAATGCTTACTGTTCTTTTACTTGTTTTAATTTGATTGAATCAGTTGATAATTTTAAATATTTAGGAGTTTTGAAATGTATGTAAACTGGAAGGCACATACGTCTTACAAAAATATATGATGTCTGTTACCCGCAATATGTTCATGTTAAAACCGTATTGTTCAAAAAATCTGATGCTTAAAGTATATTACGGATAAGTACATTCGAAACTGCAGTATGGCTTAACAAGTTGGGGAGGGACTTATCTGAATACCATTGAGCCTCTCGTTATAGCACAAAAGCATATAACAAGGATTATTTGCAACAAGAATAGATTATTCATTATTCAGCAAAAAAAACTTGGTGTGTTTATATGTTTTCATTTAAAAAAATTAAAATACCTTAAATCGAACTAAAAACTACCTAACATATAATTAAACCTAATTAAAACTACCTTATACCTTAATTAAAACTGCTTAATACTAGAACAGCCACAGTAGATATTTTATATATATTCTTTTTTTTTTTTTTTTTTTTTGGTGACACCATGACTGTTGTTTATTACATCTAAACCTAAATCTATGTAAGCCGACCGGGGCAACAATCTTAACGGCTGCAATATTATCTGTTAAAGCCACCAAAACTTGTGAGCTTGTTTGTATCTATCTTTAAGGTCCCGATTAGACACAACCCTGCTGAACCGAAGGCTCTTTCTGCGGCAACGTCTCGGTTGTAAAGGAGCCGCCTATCCACAGCTTTACGGTTGACGTTGTAGATTAGCGGTATGGCCGATCCATCCTGTATCAACCCCCGACTGTCTAAAAAGAGAAATGCTTCAGGCGGAACGAAGCCACTTAGTAGTAAGCCCCGAAAATGTGGCGATTAGTCGAGGTCATCGCTCTTGCAATGTGACCCCGAATCAGCTTAATTATAAAGTTATCTATCCTGTTTATATTGGCCTCGTTGTATAGAACCTGGTTGGGATAGTAATGTTTGTACTCCGACTCTGGTGTTCTGTGTAGTCCAAGACAGGTACGTAGACACTGCCTCTCAAACACCCGAATCTTTTCCATTTGAGATGGTGCAACGTTGAACCACACAGGGCATCCATAGGCAATCATCGGCCTAATGAGGGCCATGTAGCAAATCACCTTTACCCTGCTATAAAACAGCCGCTTTGTCAGGGCAAAAGCTCCCCTAGCTCTGGCCAGAGCAGCCTCTACATGTCGGTTGAAATATAGAAACTGATCCAGCCAGATGCCAAGGTACTTTACTACACTTTTACTCGCCAGTGGATGTCCATGTGGCCCAGCGATCACTAGCTTGCGCCAGTTCTTTCTCGAGGGGTTCTAAACAGAATAGTTTCACATTTGTGGAAGTTAATTTTCAGCTTCCAGTCATCACAATATCTCTGAATCTGGTCGAAATCACACTGCAAGAGAGTTTTGATAACCTCGACTGTTGGACCTGTTCTGTACGCGATTAAATCGTCGGCATACGCAATTGCTTGCGTAAGACTACCTATAAGATCGCTGGTGTAAATGTTGAAGAGAATCGGCGAGTTCACCGCTCCCTGTTGCAGACCATTTTTATATTAAATATTGTGGTAGAGGTCACATTGCCACTCTTGACAACAAACTTTCTACCATTAAGCATGTCATAGAGCATATATAACAGTGGTTTACTTATGCCACATCTGGTTAGTTTCAGATAAAGACCTACTAACCATACGGTGTCGAAAGCCTTCTCCAAATCAACCAGACAAGCACCCGTGCATTGATTCTTAGCATTGTTCCATTGGACATCAGACACTAGCTTAGACGCAGCATGAATGGTGTCATGCCCTGCCTTAAAGCCGAACTGGGTGTCTGGAATTATATTTTTGTCCTCCGCCCACTTGGACAGAGCTCTATTGAGAACTTTCTCGAATACCTTGCTGATACTCGGAAGAAGGCTTATCGACTGGAGATTTGCCGGATTGGATTTATCCTTTCCTTTTTTCGGGAGAGGATGTACAACAGCTGTCTTCCAACTCACTGGATAATATGCATTATTCAGCGCGTTATTAAACAGTGTTGTGTATATGTCTATTGCATCCTCAGGGAGTTGTCCTAGTTCAATGCTGGGTATACCATCGACTCTTGCTGACTTCTTTTTCTTTAATGATTCAAAGATGATTTGGAGTTCTACCTTCGAAATGAGCAAGGAGCTGGGTTCGGTTTGCTCGGCGATGGTGGCATTTGCCAAGTTTTCGTCATTGAATCTGGTAAAACCAAGATTCTCAGATCGCCATTGCATGATACTGTTTCGAAGGTGACAGTGATTCCGCACAGTACTGTTTTCCAGTTCGTGATTTGAGCGAATGCTCTCATTCACCTTATACACTTGCTGGAAAACAGACCCTACCGTTTCTACCTTCTCCTTAGGATCTTCAATCATAAAGAAGTCGTTATCAAAGATGGCGTTCCGTAGATCTATTCCTGCTGTCAAAAGTACGTTTTCGTTTTCTATCGTTCTCTGGAGTTTAAGATACGGAAGGTCATTTGATCGTTCCTCCTAAATATCTTATTTATTTGGGGGAACATACTCGGGTCGCTAGAATTAACGCCCCGAATTCTGCTGTCCCAATATCGATTTATTGATATTCTATAATTTTGCTTTATGAGCTGGTTGATATTTTTGATCGACGCTTTCAGTGTCCTTATCTCCATATTATGTCTGTCAGTGAACCGTCTGTATAAAAGTTTCAACCTGGTGAGCAGTCCACTTTTGTGTCTATGAAGTGAGTCTATTGTTGTGTTTCGGTACATAGCAGTAACGTCTTGTTCTTTGTATCGTGGAATTGTTCTGTCCATTGTTTGTTTTATTATTCCATTCATTTGAAGCAGATATCTATCGATCTCAACGTTCGACAGATTTCTGTCATTTGGAGGCCAAATGTCGTTCAAACGAAGTTCGCTTGATAAGGCGTTAGAAAAGCGTGGCCAACGCGTTTTACTAAAGTTGTAAGAATGCACAGGGACATACTCTTGCAACTCCACAAGCTCATTCGGAAGCTATATAACGGCGGTAAGCCCGCAGTGATCACTATCGTATTCAATTGTCTGTAAACAGTTTCTTGTCCGATGACCCACTGTGTTAGTAACTGTCAGTCGTGAGTCTAGCAATAATACATCCAGGTAAGCACCACTTCTAGGAAACGATGGTCTATCTGTAGCAAGAAGTTCAATTTTATACCCAACACTATGTTGACCCATCCAATTAAATAGCTGGTTCCCTCTAGGATTTTGTATTTGATTTCCCCAATCATCATGCTTGGCGTTCAGATCTCCAGCCATGAGATAATAATTTTCTTCGTATTGCAGTCTAAGGCATTCGAAAAGATTTTTGAGATCTGTAGTAAAATTTGCGGGTTGAGGTGCATCTGGTGCGTATATCGCAATTACATACAGTCGCTTCCCTTGTAGGAGAGGAATGCATATAATGCAGGTTTCTAGCAACCCGAATCTGCGCACTTCATTATTATATATGACTTTATAACTAATACCTTTACGTAAGAAGATTGCAACCCCACCTCCTTGAATGGAGTTGGGCCGGTCTCTTCTAACGATATTGTAATTATTATGCGTCAGTTTGTGTTTCTGATTTAGCTTAGTTTCGCTAGCCAAGAATACATCAGGACTATGTTCATGCAACAATTGAAAAAGATTAGCTCTTCGTTCGGTCCTAATCAGTGAATTCACATTCACAGCAAGGATCTTAAAAGGTCTCTCCGGCAGCGCGCCCATTACGATTTAAGGTGCGTTAAGCCCGGAAGAAAAGCGTAGATACGATCTACCTTTTTTTCCTGCTCCAAGATCTGGTTCTGAAGGCTGTTTAACTGACCTTGAATGGCCAGCAACATAGACATCATATCCGCTTCCACCACAGGTGCCTTAGGTGCGGGGGCCTGTTTGGCAACCTTTGGTTGAGGCTGTACCGTTGTTGCCCTTCCTGACGCCATTTGGGCGTATGAAATTTGGGGTATAACGGATGTTGGAGCAGGACGCAAAACTGGCCACGTCTCCACTATCTTTGGGGTTTTTGTTTGTTTTATTTGCTTAAATTTAGGACAGCCCCGACAGTTTGCAGGGTCCCCTCGTTTGCGCAAAGCACGCATCTAAGCTGGGTTTTATCTTCAACCCTAACCTGCCCTAACTTGCATTCCCCTGTGTTGTGGTTCTCACTACATTTGACGCAGCGAGACAGCATTTCGCAGTTTGCTGCGGCATGACCGAACCTTTGGCAGCGCATGCATTGGAGCATGTCGCCGCGTCGCTTTAATTTATCCCATGTGACAATCTGGTAGTCGAGGACGGAGATACTCCTCAAACTATCCAGCTTGCTATTGGGTGAAAGTTGTACTAGGAAGAACGGCAATTTCCGCTCCTCCCGTCTGGCCCTAACTGTGGTAAAAGGCTTGACACCAATAAACTCGAGATCATTGCTCGCAAGTCGCTTGTGCTCTTTTAAGAGAACCTCAGGCTCCGTTGAAGAGTCTATGCCCTTTAAAAGGACCGTTTGTGCTCTATCTTCTTTTGGAGTGAAACTGTAAAACTCAGTAGTCGACTCCTTAAGAAGGTCTTTTATAATTTTATGTTGATCCACTGTGAAGCAGTGGATCGCATGTCTATCTACACCTAAACGTTTTATTGTAAAATTGTTGCCTATGGCCGACTTACACATATCTATGGCTTCCTTTAGTACCATTTTGTACGTATTAATCGGTGGCACCTTTTCCTTTTTTAGTTTCGTTTGCTGTGGCTGTTGCTGTTGCTCTATCGGCTGTTGTCTCTGCTGCTGCTCTGTCGCTTGCTGTTGTTTCTGCTTATGTTGTGGCTGTTGCGCCTTTGATTGCTGTTGCTTTTGTTGTTGTTTTTGTGGTTTTTGCTGTGACTGTTGTTGTGTTTGTTGAGGTTGCTTGCCTTTTGGTGGCAGCGTTAATTTTTCCACTTGCTGCCTTTTTTGGGTGGCCTCTTCTTTATCTTTTGCTCTTCGTTCTTCTTGCTTGAATTTAAGGGAATCCATTTGCGCTTCAAGCATGTCCAGTTCCCTTTCCTCTTCATCCTCCTCTAAGCTTGATGTAAAAGTCTCGTCGACAATTTTACTTTCATCTGTGGTGAAATGACCTTCTCCACCAACAGAATTGTACACAATTTCCATATCGGAAATCGTATTGCATGATGACTGTTGTTGTTTTTTGGTTCCTGCTGATGTTATTGCTGCCAACTTCGCCCCTTCAGCTGGCAGCTGAGCTGGATTGGTGATAGATTTACGTTTCACCATGCTGGGTTTTAGCATCTTTTTTTTCTTTTTTCTGAGTGCTTTTTTACACCCTCTACTGTTGGGCTTAGGACTTTTTTTTCCTTACACATTTCTTCAACGTCCTGAACATCGTCTGTTGTTCCCGTCGCTACACCTTTCGATGTCCCTGGTGTATTGACGTCACTCATTTCGCTGCTGCTGTTGGCTTTTCTTTTTTGTTCTTCCAAAAAAGAAAGCCAATACTGAGTATTTATTTGGCCCAGTCCGGGTTTGAACTTGGGATCCCTTGCGCCGCTGCACGCCACTCTACCACTAGGCTAATTTTTTCGCCTGTGTATGATCAACTTAATTTATTACTTGAAATTTAAACTAATTGTATTTCCCGATTGAAATGAACACTGTGAAAGTCGCCAACGATCCACTCACATCCACAGTTGCTGAACGCACCTCTACAGCCTAAGCGGATGGGCGGATTTGCTTCCAATTTGGCATTTATTAATTATTTGGTAGTATCCCGGGGGTGTTTTTCATATTTTTTTTCTCGATTTTCTTTTCTTTTCTCGAAAATCGCTTTAACGACTTTGATAAAACTTGCAACGTGTTATTTTTTTACAGCAATACATCTTTAAGTTAGAATACATTAGAATACCTCTCATAGAACCGGTTGTTTCCAAATGCGGTTTTATCGTAAACCATTATCCCGATTTTAACAAAACAGGAACACACAGGAAGTAATTTATAATTCAATTATTATTGCATTTCAAAATTTTCAAAAACTCTGATCTAGGTAAAGAAAAATAAATGAAGTATTTTCGGAGTTATGTATCAGAAAAACATACAGATTGCAGCAGCTTGTTGCCCTATTATGTTTTCTGCACAACACTTCATTACATTCTGAAACAAGGTACACACCTTTCGAATTAGTATTTGGAAGGCAATGTCATCTACCTTCCAACCTTACCAATAAAGTAGATCCAGTATACAACTATGAAGATTACGTGATAGATTTAAACACACAAACTACGAATAGCTCATAAAGACGCTAGGGATACTCTGATACACAAAAATTATTAGAAAAACGAGACACGATACAGATGTAAAAGTTTCGGATTTTAATGAAGGAATTCTAGTTTTGCTTACAAATGAAAGTAGGAAAAAAATTAGACCCAATATACATAGGGCCATATGAAGTATTATCACAGCAAGGACTAAATTCTGAAATAAAATATGGTGATACAAAAATGAATATAGAATATAAATACGTTAACAAAAAGAAACTAGAAAAAAAGTAAAATGTATTAAATAAGCCACTTAAAATTAAATGTATGAATGAATGAATGATTGTTAAGATTAAAAACAAAAAAATATGTATATATGTACATATATTTTATACATATTACCTAAGTAATAACACAAACTAATACATGTACTATCACAATAAAGAAAATACAACTCCTGTATTTTATATCACAAAATAAAAACATAAAAAATATATACATATACAAAAAAAACATAAATTTACATGTGTATTGAAATAAAAAAAAAAAAAAAAATCAGCAAGTCAAAAATCCGAATTCCTATTGTACAAGTGGCGAGTAAAAGGAGAAATCAAGACTAACTTATCATGATTTCTCCTTTTTCACGAGGAAGGGTAGTGTTGTGTGAAGGGAGCACACTAGCGTCCACTCAATTAATTAAATGTTTCAAATCATACTTCGATAATTGACACTTACTTCCCAGCATATGCATTTCCTTAAGCACTAGAGACATAACAGTCAGAATACAATGCAAAGCATTGTATTGCCTTCTACTTCAGGGTAATAAGAAGATACACTTGCATTAAACATAATATCCGACTCGTAGTCAATGAACAACAAAAAACCACAAGTATCATGTTGCCCTGATGGCACGAAATGCAAAGTGTATACACTTTTAATATTAATAGGTTGACCAGTGGTTATCGGCTTAGGCTAACAAAATATGTTTATTCAGCATTGTTCCGAACGAACTATGCCGCTTAGGATAGCTGGTCGTTTACCCTTAACCCGAATCATAAGAATTATGCTGACTTTAAATATCGATTTTAAGTGGGGCAAAGAATCGAAGTATGGAATAATTTCGATAACAACTAATAATTTTGTGTATAAATAGCAAGAGTATTTTAAAATAAAATTGTCTCAGTCAGCATCGTGCAGTCAGACCGCACACACCACGAGCGGAAGAAAATAATTTTAATTAATTAATTTTCTACCCACCATAAAATCGGACCCACACAGGTATACCCGCGGGCTACCCTAAGTAAAAAGTAATTAACATTTTAATCCGGATTGATGTGCGCGAGTAGTTTTTCTTAAAATAAGTCGTGTAATTAAATTCGGGTGTAAGTGTAAAAAAATAAAATTAACAGTAAAATACTAAATAATCCATCATTTCTTGGGAATCCCATTATAGGTAAATCCGAGAAAAGGAAAAGTGATGTTAAAAAGGCCTATGAAGCCTTGAAAAGCCGAAAAAGGCAGGCATGAAGATTCACGGGAAGGAATTCCAGGTATCTATGCACACTAAGCTGCGTGACATCGACCAGTTATACGAAGAAAAAGAAGAGGATATGGACATCTACGATGGAAAAGTGAATAGTGGTGAAGAAGAGGATGCTACTGACAATGAAGAAGTACCAACTTTGCAAGAAGTCATAGACGAAGGAGATGTCGAAAACATGGTCGACCTTAACTTCGACTATGAACAAAATTTTGTGATGGTTCAACGTAAGAAGAGGAAACCTTCACCACCAACATCACCAAAAAACGAACCTTCATCGATAGGACGGAAATAATTCCCCAAAAGACAAGGACAATGCCACCAATAATAAGGAAGAATATAAAACCCCTCACCCTGCCAGCAACAGCGCCACAACCGCTGTAGAACCACGCCTCACCTTGATGCCGCCAATTGTATGTTTTGAACTCAACGTAGCCAGAACTAACAAGATCCTAAAAGAACAAGGAGTTGTTCATTTAGTTCATAACATTATTATGAACAAATCTGTCATTAGAACCAAGACAAAAGATGACCATCAAAAAATTAGTAAAATGCTGAAAGAAGGAAGCACGGAGTTTAATACCTACACGGCCAAAGAAGACAAAAAGAAGCTGCTAGTTCTTAAAGGTATACACTATAGCCACGATACCAGTGAAGTCAAAGAAGAACTATTGAAGGAAGGAATATCTGCTTTGGCAGCAAGCCCATATAAGTCAGTAAAAAAATGCAACAGCTTCGTGGTTGAAGTCGACAAGACAGCGGATATCCCTTCCATATATGGTAAAACTCTCCTTATGAACAGTTAAATCGACAACCTCGCGGTATACTTAAAAAAAAAACATTTGAATTGTTTTCTTTTTTTCTTTTTTTTTTATTTTAATCTTTTATTATTTTTTCTTTTTATTTTTATTTATTTAATTAAATTTACATTGTTTAATACAGAAGGAAAGGCCGCTGTGTTCACCAAGTTCTGCACCTTTCAGTTTGTTTGTAGAATTAGAACTGACTAAAAATATTTTTTGATGAACTGCTCTAGGGGTCTGTATAAAGTGCTTTCCGTGGGAAAGGAATGCACTTGTTTTCAAAATATTCATATTTCATTTGATTGAAATGAAATATGAGTATTTAATTTACAGTTTGTTGGCGACAGGGCAAAAAGGGGTGTATCCGCTTGGGATTGGTTTTGCTGTATAGGCAAAAATGGTGGGAACCCGTTATTGGAAAACCGTTAGGCAAAGGGGAGTGTGGGAAATATTTTATTTACCGTAATAGGTGAAGTCTCGGACGTAACTCCTCCCCCATTAAGATTCTGCTCCGGAGAATCATTACTTTTAATATTAACTTTAATAAGTATTTGCCTTATTTTTGAGGATACAAATTATGAAAATCAGAATAGTAATTATTAGAAACATTGCCGCAACATTTAAAGATATATGTGCGATGTTTCTTATTTTTTATTTCTTCTATAAGTTTTCTATTTTCTATATTTTTAACTTGAAATTCTTCCATAGAGCAGTTCATTAAAATTCTTTTTACTTGTACATTTCTGAAACTTGGTACAATAAAATTATCATAATATACAAAGTTTTCATATTTTACATTATTAATTTTAACTTCACAATTTTCAAATCTTACAATATTGTTTCCTATTATATTTATGCTATAATTATGACAATTATGGAATAGTTCTGTTTGTGGTACATTCTTTGTAATTAAAATATTGTTTGTGAGTTGTTTAATTTCTTTGCATAATTTGGTATAAGTACAATAAAAATTATATGATCTTCATGAATAATAGCAGAGCTTTTTATGTTTGGTATTTTATCAATTGTAATGTTAAATTTTTTAATTTCTTTTGGTGTTAATAAGTCACTGCTTAGAACTCCTAACTGGCTTAGCATTAAATTATCTTTAACTTTCTCTACTTGGTCTCTTAGTAGTTGTATGTCATAATTTACTTGAAATGCGTGTTGCATTCTTGTCATTCTTACATATTCTTCGTTTATTGCATTGCCTAAGTTTTCAAACTGTTTTTAATTTCAAGTTGTTCTCTATGAATTTGTTTCGTTATGTTATTTGTCACTTCGTTAAAGTCTTTGTTAATCCTTATTTGGTCGTTTAGACAATCAATCAAATTTTTGTTATTCTGTTCGTTAGTTTTTACACTCTGTTTTATTTCTTGTTCGTCTTCGGGGTCCATAGTACCTGCTAAATATTTTAATCCTTTCCCTAATATATCGAATAATCCTCTTCTTGATTTATGATTATTATGTCCTAAAATATTTTCTACTTCTGTTACTAAACTTTTAAAATTATGCACTATTGTTGGATATTCGTTTTTATTATTAAATAATTCATACGTTCATATTGTTCTCTAGAATTTCAAGGTTTTCTGTCCAAGAAGATAAGTTTACACTATGTAGAATTTTTATATAGTTTTCGATAATATTAAGCTGTTGATCCCTGATTGTGATGTAGCCTTGTCCTTTGTCTAGTTTTTGTAGGTCAATTTTCTGTCCTGTTGTTATTGTTATCGAAAATAAAATAATTAGTATCTGGAGAGAAACAAAGAAATTATTTGTAATAACGTTTCACTTGTGATTGTTAGTGAATTGATCATAATTGTCCTGAAAAATAGAAATTAGAACGGTTGTTCATATTTATAATTTCGTTTGACTTGCGTTTTATAGTATTTACGTCCACTTTCGTATATAACATGGTCTTTTTCTAAGATTATTGCGTTAGATTTCGTATGGGTTGGTTTTAATTTGTTATTAGTTCTAGTTTTTAAGTAGTTATGCTTGTTCTCTGTGAAGTCTATGTCAGTTTTGTTTTTATTGTGTTTGCTAATGAATCGTTCTTTGGTTTTGTTAACTGTCTCTATAATTTTTGCATAATCTTGATTTGATATTTCTCCGTTTGTAAAATCGATCAGTCTTCTTCTTGTCGTAGAGTGAATGGTTCTATTATAAATTGTAAAAGCTTTGACGACGTTATTACGTAAAGTATCGTCATTCTCTTTATCAGCTGGGTTACATCACCTTACTCAACTGATCGATGTGCCAACGCGTATACCGGATGTTGCTGGGCAAGCAGCCCATACTCTTGACTTGTTTCTTACTTCTCACCCTGATAAATATACCATTAGTGTAACTTCTCCATTTGGCACTTCAGACCATTGTATCATTTCAGCTAATTTCTCATCCCCCACCCATCCAGTTAAAGAAAAACTTCCCACCAGGACCGTTTGGCAATACGAGAAAGCCAACTGGGACGGCCTGAATTTCTTTTTCCGAAACTTTAACTGGTCACTATGCTTCCTCGATAGTGACATTGATGCCAGTGCTGAAATGATCACAAATGTGATTCTTCTAGGGATGCGTGCTTTTATTCCTAACAGAGTAAAAAGCATCAAACCTAAAGAAAAGTCTTGGTTTAATTCTGAGTGTAAAGAAGCTATCAGGCTCAAAGAAGTAAGTTTCCGATCTTACAAAGCCAACCCTACAGAGGAAAATCGGAAAAAGCACAAACAAGCAAGGAACTCATGCAACTCCGTTATAGAAAGAACCAAATTTTTGCATGACCAAAAATTACGGCAAAAAATTCTGCAGTGTCCCAAAGGCAGTAAAAATTTTTGGTCATTTGTAAAAAATATAAAAAACTCCTCGACATCTTCGGTTCCAACGCTCATCGACAATAACAAACCAATTGTTTACTCTTCAGAGAAGGCAAACTTGCTCGCCGCCCATTTCGCTGCCAGCTCCACGCTGCCTCAAAGCGACGTTGCCCCTCCTGTACTTGAGAATGTAAATTTTTCCATGGGACACATTTTTTTCCGCACTCGTACAGTAGCAAGAGTTCTCAAAGATCTCGATATACACAAATCCGCTGGCCCGGATGGTATACCCCCGATTCTTCTAAAGAGGTGTTCTTCCACACTGGCAAAGCCACTGCGTAAGCTTTTCCATCGCTCCTACTCTTCTGGAATCTTTCCTAGAAGATGGAAAACAGCATTTGTCCAGCCTGTCCCTAAGAAAGGTGACCCATCCTCCCCCTCCTCCTACCGACCCATAGCACTGACATCCCTTCTTTCTAAGGTCATGGAAACACTGATTAACCGTCAGCTTAAGGAATATCTCGAAGATCGTAAGCTTCTCCATGACCGTCAGTATGGCTTCCGCAGCAACCGTTCCACTGGTGATCTGATGGCATATCTCACCGAACAGTGGAACAAATCTTTACATCGCTTTGGTGAAAGTAAGATTATTGCTCTTGATATCTCCAAGGCATTTGATAGAGTTTGGCATGAAGCTCTCTTATCGAAAATGCGTGCTTTTAGGATCGATAATACTCTTGTTCGTTGGATTAGAAGCTATCTTCTGGACCGTTCAATACAAGTTGTATTGGACGGATTCAAGTCTGATTCCCATAAAATAAATGCTGGTGTGCCCCAGGGCTCTGTTCTGTCTCCGACTCTTTTCCTCATTTTTATAAATGATCTTCTGTCTGTTACTTCTAATCCACTTAACTGTTTTGCTGACGACTCTACCCTCAGCTTTTCATATTCGTTCGATAATTCACGTCCTTCGCGTTCGGACGTACAATTGCAACGGTGCCGTATGTCAAGCTCATTAAACTCCGATTTATACAGCATTGTCAAATGGGGAATAGAAATCGTGTGGAGTTTAATGCTTCGAAAACTCAATGCTGTCTTCTGTCGTTAAAGCTAAACATTCCCCCAATGCCATTGTCCATGAATGGCACTTACATCGAAGAAACCGAAAAGCTCTCAGTACTCGGTATGTGTGTCAACGACGACCTCCGTTGGAACGACCATATATTTGAGATCGCTAAGAATGCTGCAAAGTGCTTAGGTTTTCTGTATCGGTGTAAGAAGTACTTTTCCCCATCTGATCTGGCTACAATTTATAAAGCGTTTATACGCCCTAAACTCGAGTATAACTCCCACCTCTGGGCAGGTGCTTCGCAAACATCGCTTCACCTGCTTGATAGAATACAAAATCGAGCGTTAAGATTGATAGGTAATAGAACTGCCGCTGAAACAATTGCCCCACTCGAACACCGACGCAATGTTTCATGTCTTTCCTTATTTTATCGTTTCTTTTACAAAAAATGTTCACTCGAAGTAGCCAGTTGCATTCCTCCCCTTAAAAGTTTCTCCCGTAATACTCGTCTCGCAAGGAATGCTCATCAGTTCACCCTTGAGCCTAATTTCGGACGTACCGTGAAATATAGGGATTCTTCTTTTAGCCGAACGACACGAATCTGGAATAGTTTACCCGGCGGGATTTTCCCTTGCCATTTTGATCTGCAAACATTCAAAACCAATGTTAATCGGCACCTCCTATCTCTCCCCTCCCTATCTTCGTAATGCCCGCGCAGTGTGTTCTACATTAAAAGGGAAACACATAATCCCTTGTGCGCGCGTTAATTATAAAAAAAAAAAAAAAAAAAAAAGCTTTAAATGTTCTTAAGTGCTCGTTAAGAGTCGAGTGGAATCTTTGGATGTGCGAGATTCCAGTTTTATGATAGGTTGTTGTTATATGAAGATCGACATGGGTTTCTTTGAGATACTCTTTGATAATGATTGACGAAAATCCTGTTTCACCGTCGGTTACTATTCTTTCTGGGATCCCAGGATTTGCAAATCTATATTTTAATGTGTTCAACAACATTGGCCAAGTTTTATGTTTGATTTCATGAACTGTAACAAATTTTGAGAATTTGTCAATTATTGTTACATACATCAGGTTTATGTTTGCATACCAAATGTCCATGTGAATAATCTGATTTGGTTTAGTTGGTGTTTTTGTTGATTTCAAGAGAATTTTTTGGGGGTTTCTTTCGTACTTTGCTGAATTACAGACCTCGCAATTATTTATGAATTTCTGAATTTTATCTTTGAGCTTTTGGGAATAGTAAACATCTTTTATTTCGAAATATGTCTCATTAATGCCTCTATGATTCAATGAATTGTGAGTTTGTGATATGACTGAGAGTTCTTTTTCTTCCTCTTCAAGATCACCTAAAAATTTGCTACATTTAATAACTCTAAGTAATTTATTTTTGCTGAAATATTTAAGGTAAGTATCTTGAAATTGTGCAAATATATGGCCATCTGAAGAATAAATTGCTAGAATTCCTTTAGGAGGGATATACTTTTTCCTGATACCAAGAATAAGATTTTGCTTTTAGTCTTTTAACTCAATAACGATTCTTTTTTTGTGAAATGGTGTATATATTTTGTGGTTGCTTAGATTATTTGTTTTATGCAAAATAATTTGTGTTTTATAGATATTTACAGGTGTTTCAATAATAGGGATAATAGGGATCCTTTTCAATGGTGGTGTAATTGATCCCGTGCTCATTTAGTGTTCTGCTTGCGAAACAAACAGGGCGATTTTCCTGTGATAGCACATCACCAATTGCATAGTTTGATGCATCTGTAGTTAGTATAAACATTTTATCAAAGTTTGGATGTTTTAAGATTGGGTCTGATGTAATTAATGCTTTTAACTCTTCAAAACTTTCTATATATTTTTAAATTGACTTTTTGTAATAGTTTAAATATTTTTGGTAATGATGTTATGTGTTCTTCTAGAGATGTTGAGAATACTATGATATCATCTAGGTACACTAGACAAATGTTTCTAATAAATTCCGATAAGACTGAGTTCATCAACCTTTGGGACGTAGCGGGAGCGTTCTTCAACCCGAAAGGCGTTCGAAGAAATTCGTAATGTCCTCGATCAGTTGAGAATGCTGTCTTGTTTATATCTTCTTCCGCTATTTCGATTTGGTGGAAACCTTTGGCCAAATCGAGTGTTGTGAAGTACATCGAGTTTCCTAATTTGCCAAGTATGTCATCCATATTTGGTATTGGAAATTTATCGTCGATTGATACTTCATTTAATTTACGATAATCTATAACGATTCTAAACTTTTTCTTCCCAGATGCATCTTCCTTTTTCGGAACGACCCAAATAGGTGAAGAATAAGGAGAATGACTTGGACGGATGATGCCTTGTTTAAGCATTTCGTCTATTTATTTAGCTACTTCTGCTCTATGGATTTCAGGCTATCTATAGCTTTTGGTATATATTGGAATCTCGTGACTGTCTTAATGTTATGCTCTATCGCATTTGTAAAAAATAAGTCGATTCCTTCTTGATAGAAGAGACTCGAGTATTGAGAGATAAGTTTAAATACTTCTCTTTTTTCCTCGCTATTTAGGTGCTCGATTCTAATTTGATCTAACACTGGTTCCTTACTTGTTTCCGTATAACCTGTTTCAAATTGTGGAATTTGTGAATCATATTCTTCATGTTCGTTGAAAAATATGGGTATTTCTCTATTGTCCACTACAAGAGTTCTTTTCTTAAGATCTAGGATAACTTTCAATGGAAGGAAGATATTGTTTCCTATTAGTCCATCAAAGACATCGTGGAATTTAAATTCCAAAAATTCGGCTGTTTTATTTTTACCGAATTCTTTGAATAAAGGGATTTTAACTTTTTTATAGATTAACAAGGGAGTACTAGTTGTCTTAATTTTGATAGGAATTTTTGTCCCCCATTTAGGGTGACATATTCCCGGATTTATTATGCTTGTCACGGAGCCCGGATCAACAAGAATTTTGAGATTTTAGTGTTGGATTCTACTATTATATAGGGTAATTGGCTGTGGGGCTGTTTTCCCGAAAATCCCATCCCTGAAGGTTCACCTGCCTCTGGTAAGAAGCAGAAAGTGTATCCAGGGGTTCGGTTGTATTTCGAGAAATTCTTGAATGTTGATCGTGGTTATTTCTGTATGGACCCGAATAAGAATTTTGTCTATAATTATTTGAATACTGTCCCGAATTATTATTGTTCTGACGAGGGCGGTTATTCGAGAATTGTTCGGAATTATTATGGTTTCTTAGATTGTACTGACCCGAATTTATATTGTTTTGTTGAGGATGAATACTTGAATACTGCCTCGAGTTGTTATAGTTATGTCTGTCTGGCTGTCAATAAAAACTGTCGGAACCAAAAGAATTTATTGTTTTTAGATTACCCTGATCTTGCCCAATGAATTTAATGATTAGGTCTCTTACTTCAGTTAGTTCGTGTTTCTCTGTGAGTGCTAGTTCGCCGGAAGATATTGATTTAATTTTCATTGTTAACACACCGTAAGGAATATCTGTCACCTTTTGGCTATTGTCGCTGAAGGCGGCATATTCTGTTATATCTTCTACAAAATGCTTTATCTTATAATCTAACTCACATATAGATCTTACCTTTAATAATCATATTTGCTTGGTGATGGTTAACTCGTCCTTTGATGGTCAGAAATGCTTCTTAAGTCTCGCTAGACAATCGGCCCAGTTTGCTGGTGGGCTGACTTGAAGATAGTTCCTTGCCGTTACAATGATTTTGGTGTTGAAGATAACTTCATATACTTGTAGCTTGTCTTCTGGTCTAGTATAATTCTCCAAGATCTTGTTTACTGATGATGCGAACGATGGCAGTGTTCCTGGTTTTCCTTCAAAGTGGTTCAGAGGTTATTGGCCACCATCAGTTGTGTGAGCATTGTTAGACATTGCTCAACTGTGTTTTAAGCCATTCTGCTTGTCCCTTGTAAATCAAAGTGGTTATTCCGTTTTTTATTAATGATTGTGTTTTTTTTTTTTGTTAATTCTATCGATTGAATTGGCCTTTTTTATAATTTTTGTTTCTAGAGTTGCACACTTTTTTTTTGAAATTTTCTAATTATTTTTATAGGTATCCTTATGTGGATTTTGCACTTTTACGTACTTTTTGTTTTAAGGGTTGCACTTTTTCGAGCTTTCCTTACGATTTATATCCTCATCAGGGATTTTGCACTTTTCCGCACTTTTTGTTTTTAGCACTTTAATTGAATTTGTACTGAATCGAAGTTTGAATTATATTTTGTTCTTATTCGAACTGTTTTTAGCACTTTAACTGAATTTGTTCTTAATCGAACCGTTTTCTTTTGTTTTTCTTATATGGAATTATACGCACATTTCCTTAAACGAATTGGTTTGCACTTTTCCTTTAACGGAATTATTCGAACATTTCCTTGAACGGATTTGTTCGCACTTTTCCTCTGTCGGAATTATTCGCACATTTCCTTGAACGGATTGGTTCTTTAATGTTCTTAAACGAACGCCGACTGCGCCATTTAAATCGACAACCTCGAGGTGTACTTAAAAAACACATTTGAATTGTTTTCTTTTTTTCTTTTTTTTATTTTAATCTTTTATTATTTTTCTTTTTATTTATTTAAAAATTTACATTGTTTAATACAAAATGAAAGGCCGCTGTGTTCACCAGGGGCTGCACCTTTCAGTTTGTTTGTAGAATAAGAACCGACTAAAAATGTTTTTTGATGAACTGCTCTATGGGTCTGTATAAAGTGCTTTCCGTGGGAAAGGAATGCACTTGTTTTCAAAATATTCATATTTCATTTGATTGAAATGAAATATGAGTATTTCATTTACAGTTTGTTGGTGACAGTGGAAAAAGGGGTGTATCCGCGTTATTGGAAACCCGTTAGGCAAAGGGGAGTGTGGGAAATATTTTATTTACCGTAATAGGTGAAATCTCGGATGTAACTGAACCAAAAGGTTTACTGGGAGAACTTAAAAATTACCATCTCAGTGCAACCATCTCAGTGCAAAAATTGCCAAAAGTTCGGTCATGTAGCTAGCAGCTGTGGAATGAAGTACAGGTGCGTCAAGTGCAAGGATGACCATTTGCCAGGCCAATGCACAAGAACCAACAACAGGATAACGGACGACAAAGTGATTTTCGTGTCGTATATTCTAATGTTCGCGGCCTAAGAAAGAATTTCTTTCACGTGTACGTTTAAACTGTTCAATACAGGCCAGCTATTTTGGCATTAACTGAAACCTAGGTTGAAGTAAATACTGATTTATCAGAATTTGCTCTACATGGGAAAAGCTTGGTGCCATTACCCTTTCCCATCATGGTCTCGTGGTCTATGTTAGGAATGATATTGCTTGCCAGAGCCTTCTTTTTAACTTCTTATGGCTAAAATTCACTGTCCGGAAGCATGTAATTCATTATTGTTTTATTTACAGGAGTCCAAATCTTGACAGTAATTCGACTTGTAACGAGTTTGATGCGTTGTCTGATTCCATCTCGAAAATTGTTTCCCTTTGTCCTCGCACTGAAATCGTTATTGCGGGCGATTTCAATGTACACAATTCCAATTGGCTCCGCTATTCTGGTCAGACAACACCCGAAGGAAGGTATGTCGAGCTCTTTGCCGGGTTACATCACCTTACCCAACTGATCGATGTGCCAACGCGTATACCGGATGTTGCTGGGCAAGCCGCCCATACTCTTGACTTGTTTCTTATTTCTCACCCTGATAAATATACCATTAGTGTAACTTCTCCATTTGGCACTTCAGACCATTGTATCATTTGAGCTAATTTCTCATCCTCCACCCATCCAGTAAAAGAAAAACTTCCCACCAGGACCGTTTGGCAATACGAGAAAGCCAACTGGGACGGCCTGAATATATTTTTCCGAAACTTTAACTGGTCACTATGCTTTTAGGGCTGCGTGCTTTTATTCCTAACAGAGTGAAAAGCATCAAACCTAAAGAAAAGTCTCAAAGTCTCAAAAGTTCAAAGAAGTAAGGTTCCGTTCTTACAAAGCCAACCCTACAGAGGAAAATCGGAAAAAGCAAAAACAAGCAAGGAACTCATGCGACTCCGCAAAAAATTCTGCAGTGTTCCAAAGGCAGTACATTTTTGTTGGTCATTTGTAAAAAATATTAAAAAACTCCTCAACATCTTCGGTTCCAACGCTCATCGACAATAACAAACCAATGATTTACTCTTCCGAGAAGGCAAACTTGCTCGCCGCCCATTTTTCTGCCAGCTCCACCCTGCCTACGTTGCCCCTGTTGTACTTGAGAATGTAAATTTTTCCATGGGACAGATTTTTTTCCGCACTCGTACAGTAGCAAGAGTTCGCAAAGATCTCGATATACACAAATCCGCTGGCCCGGATGGTATACCCCCAATTTTTCTGAAGAGGTATTCTTCCACACTGGCAAAGCCACTGCATAAGCTTTTCCGTCGCTCCTACTCTTCTGGAATCTTTCCTAGAAGATGGAAAACAATATTTGTCCAGCCTGTTCCTTAGAAAGCTGACCTATCCTCCCCCTCCTCCTACAAACCCATATTACTGACATTCCTTCTTTCTAAGGTCATGGAAACACTGATAAGCCGTCAGCTTAAAGAATATCTCGAAGATCAAAAGCTTCTCCATGACCGTCAGTATGGCTTCCGCAGCAACTGACCGAGTCTGAGACAATTCTGCTAGTTTCAGTTTACATCAAGTGTAACTCAGCAAGAAGCGACATACATCACGATTTCCACATCATCAACAACATTGCTAATCAATTAACATCCTGTGTCATTGGAGGAGACTTAACGGGTGGCCCCCTCTATGGATGGATACCTCGGAATCTCACCAAGACAAAGCAATTGTTGACTAGCTTCAAGGATATCCCGAGCATCACTCCTTGGTTGTCGTGTCTCAACCAAAACCAACATACCCTAGAACTCCATCTCGTTTGGATTTCTTTCTGGTTACGTCGAACTTCAACATTCTACCTGAAATACGGAACTACAATTGCATAGCACACGATAGTGATTCCGACCATCTGGCAGTAGAAGTGAGAGTATGACCTAATCATAGGATATTCTGCGAACAGCCAGAACAAGAGCTCCACATAAGGTCTAACAGGGTGAACAGGAGAACATTCCGTACCGAAATTGAAAGAGATCCTCCGGAAGTCCCAAGCAGCAGCAATCTCTCAAACAGAGAAATTGATAGTGCCATACTCCATTTCGAGACAACAGTTAACAACGCTTTGGAAAAGCTTAAAACTGCAAAAACCAGCAGAGACCGATATGCGAATATGCCGCAACATACACAGGCCATATATGCTCACAGACAGATACTCCGCAAAGAGCTTCAACGGATATACCACAGGTTGTTCAACAAAGAGAACGACGAGTACAGACGAATATACCCCGAACTTCAATGCACCAACACCATGTTCAACCAGGCAGTGAAACATCACCAGGAGAATAAATTCAGGAAAAGATATGCGAACATCAAACCGGGACCCGATGCATTCAAGAAAATTAACCAGCTCGTTGGGAAAAGGAGCTCGATGCCAGATACATTTATGCACGGGCAACATTCTGCAACAACGCCAACCGAAAAAAGCAGAAGCTCTCGCTAAACATTTTGAAAAGACCTTAAAGGATCGCCCGCCCAATCACCTTCCTGAATTCATCGAATAAGTTGAAAACAAATTTGAAGAAGTTGCAGCCTCTAATACTTCAGTCACCAATTTTAATAAGGTTTAATCCTGCACTCGGACCAACTGGAGATGCTTTTACTTCCATCGAGGAAGTAACTGACATAATCCACGGAGGAAATTCTGAGAAGTCAGCAGGTAATGATGGGATCTCTAACTTTGTGCTTAAAAATCTACCAAATCTTGCCATCCTGCTTCTGACGATCATCTTCAATAACTGCCTTAATAACAGCTACTTCCCCGAAACATGGAAAAAGACAAAAGTTGTGCCCGTTCCGAAGAAAACCAACAGGACTTGCGTCGAGGGATATCAGCCGATTTCGCTTCTATGCTGTGTCGGCAAAATCCTGGAGGGACTTATCCTGAGAAAGCTTCATAATTTCTTCAGGGAAAGGGAAATCATACCTGAATGTCAGTATGGTTTCCGAACACGACACTGCACATCCATCCACTCAAGAAGAAAGAGACGACAGTCGCCTGTTTACTGGACAGCGAAAAGGCATTCGACACAGTTTGGATAAAAGGACTAATCTTCAAACTGTCAAGTCTAGGACTACCTGAACACTTGGTAAGATTAATCAAAAATGTTCTAACCCATAGATCCTTTTATGTACAGGTAAACAAAGAATATTCACAAAGAAAGACGATCAGCGCTGGAGTTCCACAAGGTTCCAAGTTGGGCCTCATACTTTTCAACCTTTAAACAGCTGACCAGCCTACTAACATCCAAGGGACGAAAACGAAGCTATATGCCGATGACTCCTTAACATATGCAACATCCATTTCACCAGAAATCGCAGCCAGGAGAGTTGAAGGTCACATAAGAAACTTGTGGGACCACTACCTTAAATGGGGACTAAAGATAAATAGCGATAAGAGCGAGCTTATCTGTTTCAGAACCCCAACAACAGCAAAAAGAGCTCGAAGACGTTTCGCATCACGCTGTGATAATATCAGTATCAAGCTACCAGACAACACAGTGATAAGGACAAAGACAACAGCAAAATACCTTGGAGTGAATTTCACTAACCGCTTCCAATTCAATAGCACGCTTCATTTATGCTTAAGAGAGCCAACTTCTCCCTACATCTGGTCCACCCGCTTCTTAGAAGAAGGAACGGACTAAACACTAATACCAAGCTCCTCATCTATAAGCAGCTGATCCGTCCAGTTCTGACGTACGCTTGTCCTATTTGGTTCACCATATCACCAACATATATGAAGAAGATCGAAGTTTTTGAAAGGAAGATACTCCGTAGCTGTACACGCCTACACCGAAACCCCATTACAAGGAAATATGTCCCAAACAAGAAGCTATATCAAGACAGCAAAGTGATCCCAATAAATCAGTTCATGACACAGCTCTCCAAAAATATTTTGAGGAACTTGGAGGACCACCCCAATTTGGAAATCCAGCAACTACTCCAGCAACTACTCCAGCAACAACTAGAGCCCAGCCATCGCTACCTCAACATTCGAGCCATCACAGACGATCGATTCGAGGATATATTAAGAACAATGACGGAGCCCCGTTCTACGAGAGAACCAGCAGCGGACACAACAGAGGATAAGCAAGACCGCATCTTAACCCCAATTTTTTTAAAACCAAAGACAGTTAATTATAATTAAGAATTTCAATTAAAAGATTATGCAAACAACAATATGATATAAGTAAAAATATAGCATTGTATAGAGTCAGCTGAAGTAAGTCGGGCCCCTGTTGTTGAGCCGACATGATTTATTTTAGTTATAAGTTAGTTTAAGACCAATTGTACATAAATTCTAACGAATGTAATCTAAATAATTTAATCTTATCTAAATAAAATTGTCTTCATCTCTGAACAACAAACAATAAGGGTCTCTTCTTTCTTTGGGGAACTTGTGAGCTAAAAAGTGTATAAAGAAACAATACTTGTTGGTTCGAAGATCAAAACCTCGAGTTCGTTAGCCAGAGGTCTGAGCTAAGGCAGTCATTGAATGCCAGCGATTTGTTGTGAATTGCTTAATCTTGCGTTTTAGTCACCAATTAATAAAAAGCTTTTTTTGCTTAGGATTGCATTATGCTATTTAATTTTATTTATAATTTATATCTTACTACTGTAGCTCCTACACATTCCTCGAATTTGTAAGTATTTTTAAGTGATGTTCTTTTTACCAAATAAATTACTTCCACTTGAACGACCTTTGACAGAAGATTTAATTGCTTCATCCCAAATAATCTTAAAACCATTAAAATATATTTGAAATTTAAAACAAAAATTTTCATAACGGCGATTCACACAAAAAAAAAGTATCAACATTTTGACGTATATAAAATAATCTACAAATAATAGTTTGTTATTTAATCCTGAGATATTGTACGCTAAAATTTTGTTATAATTAAAATCATTTCAAAATTTACTACAA
Source organism: Platycheirus rosarum (assembly GCA_963971375.1). Classification (NCBI taxonomy): domain Eukaryota; kingdom Metazoa; phylum Arthropoda; class Insecta; order Diptera; family Syrphidae; genus Platycheirus; species Platycheirus rosarum. The sequence continues at coordinate 90,024,264 of OZ020510.1, forward strand.
TTTGGTTGTTCAGGTGACATCTCAGGCAAAACTTGATCATCTGTTCTAGTCCTTTGATTTTGAAGTTCAGTTGACAGCATGCTTTCTTTGTCATCGTTAACAGCTCGAAAATGCAGATTATTTTGAAGTTCAATTTCTCCGCTCGAATTTTTGTATTTATTGTTTAAATTGTCACCTAATACCAAAGTGTTGTTTTTTATTAGCACTGATTCAGTTGGCTTGCATGAATTTATCTACTTACGATAACCAAGCTGGATCCGGCGCTTGAGTTGTGATTGTTTGTTCAGATCTCATTGGATGTATACGCCTGTGCCTTTACATTTATAGGCATTTTTTAACATTTTTAATGCGATCGCATTTGACCCAGTGTTAACTTTTAATTTTATAGTGTTGTTACGCTCACAAAGTTTTATAGCAGTCGGCATTTGGTGTGTTTCATTTTTCAACAAAGTTTGGTTGTAGTATGAATCCGTTGTTGTGTGTCACAGTCGTCACTTGGAATCGAGAAAATAATGCTTTTACCCTTAACTTAACGATTTTGAGATTCCAGCTCGTCCTCTAATGGATTGCATCTGTTCTCAAAATAGTGCAGTCTTTCAGACCATTCATGGTTTTGCAGCCGACAATGCTTTAACTCTTCGTTGATGTCTTTAATATCGTCCTTTGTTCCCAAGTGAGTGATGGTTAAATGGCGTTCCTTATGGAGCGAATTGTCAATGATAGATTTTATTTTTTTGAAAATCGGACTTGGGCTAAAAACATTGTTTAATGGTATTTGAAGACTTTCGTTGTTCTGTCGTTTTGATGTAACTCTTCTTGATTCACTTCGAGTGAAGTTTGACAAACCTTCCTTTTATTGCTTTGTTTATTGTCGTTCATGTGACTCGGAGATTTGGTTTAGATTTTGTTTCTACGTTTAAAATCTATTATATTTCAATATTTTTAGATAATCAACATTTTTATGACCTTGTGCACTTTTTGAGTTTCATTTTTAAGTTTAAATTATTTTAAATTGAAATTTGTTAGAAATGCTGTTCACTTTGACTCGCAACAAGTATAGTATACTAAAAGTTGTGCACAGTGATGTCGCATTTATGCCCACGCGCTCTTTTGAAAGGCAAAATACTTTGTCACATTTATTGACGACTATAGCCGCAAAGTGTTCTTGTATCCAATTAAAAATAAATAAATTGCATGACTGGATAGCACGTACTTGCTCATATGTGTGGTCACGTCGTCGAATAAAATTTAAATAAAATGCACTAGCACGAACTTGTATATGTATATACATATTAATAAAATAAAAAAAATTATTTATTTTTTTCGAAAATTCTTTCATTTTTTTAATTAGTTTAAGAGTTTTCTCTGAAAAAATAAATATGCAATAAAATTTGAAAATTTAATGTATATTGAGAAAAAAATATATTGAATATCGTTCGACCAGTTTTTTTTAAGAAGTCGTTGGCTTTGAAAAACTTTTCAAAAAAATATTTTTAATTTTTTTAGTATGTCATTATAAGAAAATCTGTAATTTTCATCTGGGAAAATTATTTAAAAAAATTCAATCGAAATATTTCGAAAACCAATTTTTTTTATAAAATAAAAAAAAATCGAAAACAAAAGTTTTTGAAAATTTTGAAATGCAATGTTAATTGAATTATAAATGGCTTCCTGTGTGCAAAATTTTATTGAAATCGGGATAATGGTTTACGATAAAACCGCATTTGAAAAAACCGTTATATGAAAGGTACCGTTATAGAACAAATTTCGAAAAATTCATTCTAACTTTAGGATGTATTGTTGTAAAAAAATAGCACCCTGAAAATTTTATCAAAAACATTGGAGCCGTTTTCGAGAAAATCAATTTTTTGTTGAAGATTGTATTGTAGGTATGTACCTTTATTTCGACGTAGAGCAACATGAAAAACATCCTCCCAGATACTACCAAATAAATACGAAATGCCATTTTGAAGTAAATCGGCCTATCCGGCTGTAGAGGTGCGAACAGACAGACAGACGGACGGAATTTCCGGACAAACTTTTTTCTACTTCCCTATCATTGTAATGTCATGTTTGATTGTTAGATTTTTTTTTGCACGAATCCATAACTTGCCTTATAGCACCTATAATCGCAAGTAAAATAAGGTGTTTAGCAGTTTTAAGAATTTCCTCAGTTTCGTTGAAAAACAACATGGGTGCAAAATAAAGATCCTTCGAACTGACAATGGCACCGAATATTGCAATAAACAATTCGATGCGTTTAGGGCAAAAAATGGCATGCTACAACAGAGACCAGTTCCACATAATCCAGAGCAGAACGGTGTGGCTGAGCGAATGAACCGAACGATAACGGAGAAAATTCGATGTATGCTTTTTGATAGCAAATTAAGCGACAGTTTTTGGGACGAAGCGGCAGCTTATTTGATCAACCGTATTCCATGTCTAGGTATGATACACGAAACACCAGATGAAAAGTGGACTAAGCGAAAGCCAGACTTTTCGAGGCTGAAGGTATTTGGGTGTAAGTTGAATTGAGTGAAGCAAGTAAGGCTGGAGATACCGACTCAAATGACCAACGACTCAAATTCGTCAAATGTTTGCTTGAACTACGCAGAATCTGAGAATTCTGTAATCATCATTGACCATCAACACGTCACAATTGTAGAAATCAGTGAGGCTACGGAAGAAAACGATTTTACATATAACGAATTCAGTGATGCAAATGCGAGTGAGCAGTCGTCATGCACTTCCGTCACCAATACTGATTTCGATGTTGCTGCCAGTGAAGTTTATGTGATTCCATGCCCTGTCACAACAGAACAGATCGAAAGTCCAAGACAAACTGCCAGAACTCGTGATGCTCTGAGTCTATTAGCGATGCTCGCAGAAGCTACGAAAGACGTCTGTGAACCAAAGTCATATGCGGAAGCTAGACAATGCAACGAGGAAGCGGAGTGGGGGTTGTGATGAAATCCGAATACGATTCTCTGGTGGCCAATAAAACTTGGGAGCTGTGTAACCTACCTGATGGACAAAAAGCTATTGATAGTAAGTGGGTCTTTAAAGTCAAGCGTGATGCATCTGGTTCTGTAATCTGGACTTGTAATCAAAGCCTATAGTCAAGTAAAAGACGTAAAGTTATGATTAGATGTATTTACCAGTCGCTCGTTACTGCTCAATCCGGGTTTTGCTGGCCATTTTACAAAATGATCATTCACCAGATGGATGCGATCACTGCTTTCTTCAAGGCGATTTGACAGAGGAGATTTATATGCGTCAGCCGGAAAGGTTTAGCGATAAAACGGCAAAGGTTTGTCGCCTGAAACGGCAACGGTTTGGAGCAGTGAAGTCGTGTGTGGAATGACAAATTAAAGAAGTGCTCTTTCGTGTACTTAAATTCAAGCGATATTCAATAATAATAACCAAAATACAATAATACTGGCTGTATGGGTGGGTACCTTATAATGAATATCACTCGATATCCAGATACGTCTCTTTCGATCGATCAGTGTGACTACATATCAATTTTCCCTAAACGCTTTAATATGAAAAAGTGTAAATCAGTCAACACACCTTTTGACCGCAACCAAAAATTGTCTGAGGAGTTGTGCACGAAAACAGATGCTGAGAAAAGGGATATGAGAAAGGATTCTTGTCAAGAGGCGATAAGGTGCCTTATGTACGCTGCACAGATTAGTCGGCCATATGTTTGCTTTGCTTTAAGTTTACTAAGTAGGTACAACAAAAATTATGGTCTGGTGCACTGGGCAGCGCTGAAGAGGGTGCTTTGATATTTTAAAGGTGTATTCGACTTTAAATTGATGTTCAGTTCAAAGCAAAGTGATGAACTGGTTAATTACTGCGGCGCCGACTGGGTAAGTGACTTGGACAAAAGACGTTCAACGATTATCGAGGCAGAGTTTATGTCAATGGTGGCAGCTATTCAAGAGAGGCTTTGGCTAAAGCGTTTTGAAAACGAATTTTTTTGGAAGCATCAAAGACAATTCTGTTGTACTGTGATAACCAAGGTGCACTCAGCTTAGCGAAGAGTGGCAGGTATTTCTAACTTGTTTGTGCTTTATCCAATTTTTCTCTGCAGAGTTGGTTTTGTAGGATCGGAAACTTAATTCTTTTAGTCTGAAAGCTTCTTAACATTTAGAGTTTAACCAAGACTTTTCTTTAGGTTTAATATATTTTTACTCTGTTTAGAATAAAAGCCCGCATACTCAAAAGAATCACATTTGTGATCATTTCAGCACTGGCATCAATGTCACTATCGAGAAAGCAAATTTACCAGTTAAAGTAATGTAAGAAATTATTCAGGCCGTCCCAGTAGATTTTCTCGTATTGTCAAATGGTCCTGGTGGGAAGTTTTTTCTTTAACTGGATGAGTGGCGGACGATAAATTTGCTGAATTGACACAATGATCTGAAGCTCCAAATGCAGAAGTTACACTAATGGTATACTTATCAGGGTGCGAAGTAAGAAAAACGTCAAGAGTATGGGTTGCTTGCCCAGGAACATCCGATATTCTGATAAATCAGTATTTACTCCAACCTGAGTTTCACTTATTGAAATAATATCTAGCCTGTATTGTACAGTGTAGACATGCACTGCACGTTAAAGAAATTCTTCCTTAAGCCACTACCATTGCATTGGCAAGAGATACACCAAAAATGTTCACCAGCCAGAGAAAGAAACTTTCGGTTCGGTTATACCACCTACGAAGGGTTATTTTAATACCTAGCCTAAATTACTAATTATAATATCACCTTTTCTGCCTATTAAAGTCCCAAAACATTTGTGGTTGTTTCTGTTCATTGTTGTGGACAAAAACACTATTACAGTTTATGGATGACTGTGATGTCTTGCCAAAATAAGCTCCTCCTTAATCGGATCATACAAATTAAAGTTATAACCATTGGGATCGTTTGGCTAAAACTTTTATTCACCCTAAAACACAACGCGTTTCCATTGACAGCTTTTAAACCTTACAACTAGAGCTCTGCAAATATCGTTGATTCTCTTTTGTTTTCTATCCTTGTCGCAAAGATACTTTTAAACGTAGTCACATAAATGCGAAAGAGAAAGGAGGTTTGCAGTGATGATATGCAAGAAAAACTTTCCGGTGAGTAGCGGGCAAATGTTTGGTAGTCTCGTTTTGACATTTCTCTTTTCTCATGTTCATTTTATCTTGTGTTGTTTCATTCCCTTTCTTAACTTCATGGAGTGAAAATCATACGAATAAGCCAAGCATCAGGGGGAGTGTTGCCGCCAAGAAAAAAATATCGTAGTACTTAATTTTTAATTTTGTTTGTACCTACATATGTACATAGACATTTGTATATCTATATCTATATTCTACATGTAGGTATACGTATATATATTAACATTATAAAAATGCATCTTGCTTTCTTCGGATGCTTAAAACTTAAAAACGACTATACCAAATTGGATGCTTCCTTGGGCGGGTTTGCTATGCAAAGATTTGAAAAAAAGAAAAGTCGGAAAATTCTCAAACGGTGGCACTATAGGCACACATTTAGTTTTTAAGTTCAATTCAAAATTATGATACCTACAGATTTTGATAGGATTTTTACCGGCAGATATAAGACAGTGAGAACAAATAATTTGAACATATATATGAATCTCCTTCTAGAAAAGCAGATTCAAAGAAAATGAAATATTGAATTATTTTTTACCACCAGAAAGTTGTAGTGACAAAATGGTAAGTTTGTGCCTCTCCGGCAATGCTGTGTATCACATGCAGCATTGGAAGCAGAAAGAAGAACTGTCAAATGTGAGACATTACTGTAAATTAAACTGTGTAATTGCTTTCATCTCACGGGATAAGAGTTGAAAAGGAAAACTGAAAAAGAGGCAAGGCTCACGAGACATCGTGTAATTGGGGACGTAGCGATTGGGTTGCAACTCTTTTTCAATGTAATTTTTGGAATTCCCTTTCATTTCTAGTTTGCCGGGTGAAAATTTTCAGCGCTGTACTGTGCCTATTGTGTTACCTGCTACAAAAAACTTCATATTAATCGTTCACGATGAACACAGCAATGAAAGGGATTCTCAAAATTGAATGTTTTTCCGAATATGCACAAAGAAAAAAGACCGATGATCGCGCGACTCCTGCTACTCGAGCGGTTTTGTCTACCCGGCCACCACATACGTTTCTCTCCTTAAAATTAATCGAATCGCAAGCAAGAGTTGCAAGGTTTAAAAGCAGTCATTCGCTTGCCCAAGCGACATCTTTTCTTCCAAAATTGTTTCGATGCTTTTTTGTGTATTTGCCTCAAAACCTTGTCCTCTTAAATTTTGTTATCTGATTAGAATCTCTTATTTTATTATCTTTCAGACCATATGCTAAGGGCAAAAGCCCTTATTTTAGTCGCTGGTAGAGTAAGATTTTGAGAAAAAACAATAGAATATACCGCTTTTCTCGTGATGTTGTTGCTTCTGCTGTGTTTTTTTTTGATTTTCCCACATTTTTGTGGATCCGAGATAACTGTCTATAACAGTCGTATTTCTGTGAAGCCTCATTGCTTTTTCTCGGACTGAGATACCTAAATCTTTGAAAGCATCTAATTTTGTTATTTCTGTTCATGTTAATGTCTTTCCGGAACACATTTGTGTTTTAAATTAAATAAAAACTCTTATTTGCAACACTTTTTTTTTTTAATTATTCTAAACCAAAGTTTAAAAAAAATCGCTCATGTGAGTTCCTGGCACGTTCGCAATGGCCTCATCCAAATGGCACACCTTTTTATACGCTTTTCAAGTTATTCATTGTTTGATCTTGGGAAATGCCGACGGTCGTTTCATATTTACCCTTTAATTTTATGATTTTGTTGGGAAAAATACGAACCTATTCACAGGAAGTATATGTGTACGGGTAAAAAAATTCCAACAGGTATGGAAAATCGATTGCAAAATTTGAGGCCTCATCCTAGTGATTGCAATATTGTACATATTTAAAGGAGGCTTTCCATGCATCTTCATCTTCATCTGCATCGACATCTGCAAAAAAAGAAGGACACAAAATAATAATTATACTTGTGCGATAGAGAGGGGAGTGAAAATGCAGATCATCTTCATGTATGAAGATTATAGGAAGTATGAAGATTGCAGATTATAGTGAAGATTAGCATGTTCATCTTTATTTTAGCATCTCATTTGCAAGATTATAGAATTTCATCTGCAACATTTTTTATTTGTTCGGGTAACTTTGTTTGTTAAGTATTTTTCAATCAATGTTGAACCATCAATTTAAAAAGAATACTTAAATAACAAAAATTATCATTTTCGTTTGTTAAGTTTTGTTGTATTATTTAATTATTTGTTTTAAATTTTATTCGAAATATTTTTTGATTAGTTTGCACTTTAAAATACTTGTGCATATCAAATTTTTCCATGTGCGGTGAAAATTTGTGGGAATCGTAAAGCGTATTGTATTATTGTATTTTTGCGGCCGTCACATTTATTTGTTTAGGTATACATACATAATTATTTGCGCGAAAAAGGGTCAGCTCAAATTTTTTTTATTGGAATTTAGATTTACATGTCTCTTTATTTTCTAGCAAATGCAGAGCTGCGCCGCCCTTGTAAGCAAAGTGTGCGGCGCATACAGGCGCCAAAACAAAAGGGGCGCCGTTATCGAAATTATTTTTGTTACACTTACACAACAACATATTTCTTTGTAGTAGAGTATCGATAAGTAAGTAGGTATAATAGACGCAACAAATGCCTCGTAAACAACAAAACATAATATTGCGCTTATTGTACAAGTGCCCCAAGATAATATTCACATTTATTGTTTAGTTTTACGCTTCGAATTTTAGTTTACAATAGGCGTATATCGAGCACGCTCTGAACGTCCTCTAAACCAATTGTGTTCAGAGCGCTCTGAGCTATTTATGAAACAAATTTAAGCAATTTTATAGGTAGTACGCAGCTCGATTTAAATTTTATTTTTTTAATGAATGCATAAAAATGTTCTTTTATTTATTTTTTTCAAAGTTTTGGTAAAAACTTTTTTTACCAACTTTTATTTTTATTTTTTACAACTCGCACTTTCTAGATAACGAAAATGCAGTTTTAAAGTCGCTTGGTCGCTTAGTTTAGCCGGAAGTCAAGTTAAAAGATGTCAACTTTGATGCTTCTAGCACGTCTAGTTTAGCCGCAAATCGCGTTTAAAGTTAAAGTCGAGTTCTCATATAATGCGATGCATCAATTGTAAGAAAGCTCTTCCTAGATTTCAAATATGCATTTTTTTAATTCGCTAGGACGATAAGTTTAGACGAAAATCTGAAAATATTTTTTTTTAAGTTTTGGAAAAAAAATTTTTTTTACCAACTTTTTTTTATTTTTTTTTTAGAATATAATGCGATGAGTCAATTGAATTTTTTTCGGTTGTGGTTATTCCTGTTAAAATGTTTCCAAATCGGAATTAATTTTGCAAGAAGACAGCAACAATCTTGATGTAAAAACAAGCAAAGTTCACACAAAATTAAAAAAATACCTGAACCTGTCAAAATTTGCTCGAGAATAATGTGCCAGACAATTATTTCGTCGGTGCGCTGAAAAAACCCGAGAAAAGTGTTTTTTTTTAACATTTAAAATGACTTCGTCTACCATTTGAATATTTTTTTATTTCCAGCTGCCGCCAAAATTTCTTTTTATCAATTGAATTTGTTTAGAAGCGACCACTTTTGACGTTTAAACTTTTGTATCAGTTATAAAGTCAGTTATTTTGTTATTAATATATAAGTATACGATTAGGTAGAACATCATAAATAAAGTATGTAAAAATTTAATTCGCGTTTTATTTTTCGCTGTAATTGGCAAGCGAAAACGAACTGGTTTTACCTACTTAGGAAAATATTATCTAATTATATAAAACTAGAGAACATTTATTTCGTTCAAAATTAACAAAAAAGAAATAAAAATAAGTTGGAACATTAAGACTCGTGAAAAAAGAGGCGCTTCATAGGTTTCGAACACAGGCGCTGTGGGGGTCCAGCATTTCATTGTTTACATGTTTTTATATGGACGAGAACTGGCTCTTAAATACGTATTTTTGTACATATGTAAGTACGTCATTGACCAGACTTTTGATTCGAATTCTTTAGGATTTTCAATTTTTGTTTACTATTATGAGGGTCTTCAAAAAATGTAGGTACACATATATTCTTGAAGTTTAAACACAAACTTACTTCTTGCTGTATTTATACAAACGTCCTTGCAGAAATGGATTTTTGGTTTGAATTTTGCTTTCCATTCAGATAGGTACCTAAGTATATCTACAAAATAAGTGGAAACTATGTGTAGATATGTATTCATTCAAAAAATTGTTTGTAAATTGATTGTAGATATATAGTAACAAAGATCTTTTTTTTTGTTTCAGGTTAATATAATACTAGTTGACCTACCCAGCTTTTGTTTTGCATTTGTAATACCTATACTTAATTCAATTTATATTTTCAGTACAGACCTTATGAAAGAGAGTTTTCAAACACACTGATACCTTCAAGTCTTTGCATTGCCTTCAGCTTAAGAAATTGCCACTTAAATATAAAAGAGAACCCTGAAATACATTGAAATTGTTGTTGTAATATTTCATTTAAGCCACGTTCATTCCCCTACGTGCATTAGGAAGATAGGGAGGGGAGAGATAAGAGGTGTCGATTAACATTGGTTTTGAATGTTTGCAGATCAAAATGGCAAGGGAAAATCTCGCCGGGTACACCATTCCAAATTCGTGTTGTTCGGCTAAAAAAAGAATCCCTATATTTCACGATACGTCCGAAATTGGGCTCAAGGGTGAACTGATGAGCATTCCTTGCGAGACGAGTATTACGGGAGAAACTTTTAAGGGGAGGAATGCAACTGGCTACTTCGAGTGAACATTTCTTGTAAAAGAAACGAAAAATAAGGAAAGACATGAAACATTGCGTCGGTGTTCGAGTGGGGCAATTATTTCAGCGGCAGTTCTATTTCCTATCAATCTTTACGCTCTATTTTGTATTCTATCAAGCAGGTGAAGCGATGTTTGTGAAGCACCTGCCCAGAGGTGGGAGTTATACTCGAATTTAGGGCGTATTTACGCTTTATAAATTGTAGCCAGATTAAATGGGGAAAAATACTTCTTACACCGATACAGAAAAGCTAAGCACTTAGCAGCATTCTTAGCGATCTCAAATAAAGGGTCCGCCATCTTACGTTTTTTTTTCAACTAGTGCGAGTCTCTGTTTGGTGCGGATTTTGGTCCAGAGGCATAATTGGGCCATTTTTCGAAAATGAGCAAGGAGTGGCCGTTACAGTCAATGGCGATCGTTATCGGGCCATGTTGAACGAATTTTTGTTCACAAAAATTGAAGAGGATGATATTGGCAACATTTGGTTTCAACAGGACTGCGCTACGTGCCAAACAGCCGAAGCTACACTCGATGTTGATGAAGCATTTTCAAAAAAAAAAGTTATTTGGCGGACCCTTTATATGATCGTTCCAACGGAGGTCGTTGTTAACACACATACCGAATACTGAGAGCTTTTCGGTTTCTTCGATGTAAGTGCTATTTATGGACAATGGCATTGGGGGTATGTTTAGCTTTAACGACAGAAGACAGCATTGAGTTTTCGAAACATTAACCTCCACACGATTCCTATTACCCCATATGACAATGCTGTATAAATTGGACTTTTATGAGCTTGACATACGGCACCATTGCAATTGTACGTCCGAATTATCGAACGAATATGAAAAGCTGTTTTTTTTGCCTTGTGCCTTGGAGATATCAAGAGCAATAATCTTACTTTCACCAAAGCGATGTAAAGATTTGTTCCACTGTTCGGTGAGATATGCCATCAGATCACCAGTGGAACGGTTGCTGCGAAATCCATACTGACGGTCATGGAGAAGCTTTCAATCTTCGAGATATTCCTTAAGCTAACGGTTAATCAGTGTTTCCATGACCTTAGAAAGAAGGGATGTCAGTGCCATGGGTCGGTAGGAGGAGGGGGAGGATGGGTCAGCTTTCTTATGGACAGGCTGGATAAATGCTGTTTTCCATCTTCTAGGAAAGATTCCAGAAGAGTAGGAGCGATGGAAAAGCTTACGTAGTGGCTTTGCCAGTGTGGAAGAACACCTCTTCAAAAGAATCGGGGGTATACCATCCGGGCCAGCGGATTTGTGTATATCGAGATCTTTAAGAACTCTTGCTACTGTACGAGTGCGGCAAAAAATCTGTCAAATGGAAAAATTTACATTCTCAAGTACAGCAGGGGCAACTTTGCTGTTAGGCAGCGTGGAGCTGGCAGCGAAATGGGCGACGAGCAAGTATGGCTTCTCTGAAGTGTAAACAATTGGTATGTTAACGTCGATGAGCGTTGGAACCGAAGATGTCGAGGAGTTTTTAATATTTTTTACAAATGACCAAAAATTTTTACTGCCTTTGTAACACTGCAGAATTTTTCGCCGTAATTTTTGGTCATGCAAAAATTTGTTTCTTTCAATAACGGACTTGCATGAGTTCCTTGCTTGTTTGTGCTTTTTCCGATTTTCCTCTGTAGGGTTGGCTTTGTAGGATCGGAAACTTACTTCTTTGAGCTGATAGCTTCTTTACACTCAGAATTAAACCAGGACTTTTCTTTAGGCTTGATGCTTTTTAATCTACTTGGAATAAAAGCACGCAGCCCAGAAGAATCACATTTGTGATCATTACAGCACTGGCATCAATGTCACTATCGAGGAAACATAGTGACCAGTTGAAGTTTCGGAAAAAAATATTCAGGCCGTCCCAGTTGGCTTTTTCGTTTTGCCAAACGGTCCTGGTGGGAAGTTTTTCTTTAACTGGATGGGTGGAGGATGAGAAATTAGCTGAAATGATATAATGGTCTGAAGTGCCAAATGGAGAAGTTACACTAATGGTATATTAATCAGGGTGAGAAGTAAGAAACAAGTCAAGAGTATGGGCGGCTTGCCCAGCAACATCCGGTATACGCGTTGGCACATCGATCAATTGTGTAAGGTGATGTAACCCGGCAAAGAGCTCGACATACCTTCCTTCGGGTGTTGTCTGACCAGAATAGCGGAGCCAATTGGAATTATGTACATTGAAATCGCCCGCAATAACGATTTCAGTGCGAGGACAAAGGGAAACAATTTTCGAGATGGAATCAGACAGTACATCAAACTCGTTACAAGTCGAATTACTGTCAAGATTTGGACTCCTGTAAATAAAACAATAATGAAGGACATGCTTGCGGACAGTGAATTTTAGCCATAATAAGTTAAAGTCCGTGTTGGAACATTGCCCATATTGGGGAAGGCTCTGGCAAGCAATATCATTTCTAACATAGACCACGAGACCATGATGGGAAAGGGTAATGGCACCAAGCTATCCCCATGTAGAGCAAATTCTGATAAATCAGTATTTTCTCCAACCTGGGTTTCACTTAATGCCAAAACAGCTGGCCTGTATTGAACAGTGTAGACGTACACGTGAAAGAAATTCTTTCTTAGGCCGCGAACATTAGAATATACGACACGAAGAGTTACTATTCGCCGTTAATAGAAATTACAATACCTTTTTCTTTGGTTTTTGTTATGAAAGTTCTAGAATTGAAGCTTTCTTATAGCGAATGAAGGCATGTTTTAAGTTTAAAGAAGAAGGTCTTGTCGCTATGTTTTTTTTGCTTACATCTTTTCGTTTTTATTTTTCCTAAAAAAACGGTTAAAATAAAGATACATAATGCAATATTTGCTGGCAATTTTTTTTTAACTTGCGATTATAGGTACTTAAATGCAAGTTATGTATTCTTACACAAAAAATAAATTGAGATAATAATCAAACATGAAATTACGATTGAGAAACGTATTTGAGTTACTGGAAAGTTATGTTTATCTATCTGTACGGATGTATTTTTAGGTTGATCTTCTTCAAATTTATAACATAAGATTATTTTAACATTCTACAGAGGCCTTATTTTAATTTTTTTTAGCTCAAATATTAGCGGTACCTGTAATATAACCGTTAAGTTAAAATTTATTTTTCTCGAAAACAGCTCCAAGGATTTGTATAACAAAAACTGGGTACTCTTGAGGTGTGGTTTATATTTTGGTGAACAAAAAACATAAGTAAAAAATATAATAACGGTACCTCGGAAACCGGCTTCCTGATTATAATCAAAATTGTTATTTACGAAGATGTAGATAAAGATGTAGGTAAAGATAGATATAATTTAATTAAATTTGTTTTTACATTTAGTCTATGTTTCTGTTTTCACAAAATTTGAATAAACAGTTGGTAACCATATCTACATATGTATGAGAATAATACCAATTTATAATACCCAGTATGGCAACCATTTGAGAGCTTTAAAATGGAGATAGCTTATTGAAATCCATAACAGTAAGAGTGAGAGGCAAATATCCTATCTTCCCTGTACTGAAAATATAAATTGAACAGAGTATAATTGTTTAATTTTTACTTGCGATTATAGGTCCTAAGAACAAGTTATGTATTCGTGCAGAAAAAAAATTGAGATAACAATAAAATATAAAATTATGATGATATAGAAACATAGTTGAGTCACTGGCAAAATTCTGTCCGTCTACTAAACGGTTGGGCCAATCGTCTTTAAATTTGGAATACCTATACTTATATTTTGACATTCGATAGAGGATTTTTTTTATTTCTTTTTTAGCTAAAATATTAACGGTACCTGCAATATAACCGTTACGTAAAAGCTTATTAAATATCTATTGAAAAAAACTTAGGTATTTCAAACTCAGAATTTCAGAAAAAAAATTTAAAAAAAATAGTTCATATTGACTTTTTTTAAAATTGAGATGATGTGTACTAAATTTTGTTTAGTTGCTTCGCAAACATCGCTTCACCTGCTTGATAGAATACAAAATCGAGCGTTAAGATTGATAGGAAATAGAACTGTAGCTGAAATAATTGCCCCACTCGAACACCGACGCAATGTTTCATGTCTTTCCTGATTTTATCGTTTCTTTTACAAGAAATGTTCACTCGAAGTGAAGAAGAGACTAAAGTCAATTGTTTTTTTTTTTTTTGCTATGGTTGGGAGGGGGTCAATAGACACCCTTTTAGGAAAGAGAAACCATTTTTCTAAATAAGCAATTGCATTTAAAAAAAATGCACTTAAAATAATGTGGTATAACTTTTTTCAACCAACTTACATTTTTTCCACCAAAATATATACCACACCTACAAAAGTACACTGATTTTTATAATAAAAATTCTTCGAAACGTTTTCCAGAAAAATAAGCTTTTACTGAACGGTTTTATGACAGGTTCCGTTAATATTTGAGCTAAAAAAAAAAAAAAAAGGTATATAGAATGTCAAAATAACCTTTAGTTCTAAATTTGAAGACGATTGGCCCATCCGTTTCGGCTGTAGTCCAAAATACGTACAAACAGACAGACAGACAGAATTTTGCCAGCAACTGAAATATGCTTCTCTATCATTGTAATGCAATGTTTGATTGTAATCTCAATTTTTTTGGTTAATTTGCACGAATGCATAACTTGCATTAGTACCTTAAATCGCAACTAGAAATGGGTTTGGTGAATTTTAGGTTTTTCGAAAATTAAAATTCATATTATCTAGTTTTCAGTCTTCAGTTACATATGGAAGGAGACAAATGCACTTGCCTTACAAGTATTTACCTATACATCATTATAGTAGGGGAGACCGGGGACAAAAGTAACATTTCTTGCATTTGGAGTTCCTACTCTTGCGATTATTCGAATAACAAAAATCAAAATATGTCATATAAAAGAGGAGTTATTTACCTAAAAACTTCTGAAATTAAGTTTTAATAAACTGAAGAATTCCCACAGCTGTGATATTTTTTCTGAGACTCTCTCGTTGTTACTTTTGTCCTATGTATCCAGGACAAAAGTAACACGCTCTGGGGACAAAAGTAACAAAAGTAGTTAAAAAAACTTTGTTGAGCAAATTATGATATTATGCGTATATTTATGTTTCGTTTATATTTATTTAATTTAAGGAACATGACACAGTTATAATAAAAATAGATTTTGAATTCATTAGGTAGGTACTTGAGTAAAAAAAAATTAAGATTCTTTAAAATCCGAAGGTGTTCATTCTGGCAATATAAAAAGATAAAAGCGGAACATTTATTTAATTATTGGTTGACTTACATTGACATATCCGGATGATTATGGTATGTTTGGATCAGGATTCCAACCATTTTCAAGTTCAGGGATGAGCTATAAGGTAAATATATTAGGTTTTAATGTAAATGGTTTAAACTTAAGCGTTTTATTATACTCACTTCACCGGCTGACGTTGATAAGTTTTGTTGGATATTCGAATCGTTTTCAGTCATTTTTGGTAGTGTGCGATCAGTAACAAAAGACGGTGCCAAATCTACAGGTGTGAAAATGCATCTGTTGAAAGAACTTATTCCAGTGCATTTGAAGCCAGATATTGCATTTGTGTCCGTGATAGACAGTGGAAAAGCTTCTCTTACAATGCTGGGAATATTGTGAACAGACATATTGAACAGTTACCTGTTGAATTTTTTTTATGTACCGGGCAAGAGTAACATGGCAGAGGGCCAACTGTTTTGCGGCGGCCCTTATACTTATTTTCTTCTTTTTAACTTCCTCAGCAGCTTGTTTATAAACAGATGTGTCAATCGTTCATCGACTAGTTTTTCTTACACGAGTACGGGGCATTCTAATAACCAAAAACATATGATAACTGTCAGATGAAAAACTAAAAACTCCATGTGGAC
Organism: Platycheirus rosarum; assembly: GCA_963971375.1. Lineage (NCBI taxonomy): Eukaryota > Metazoa > Arthropoda > Insecta > Diptera > Syrphidae > Platycheirus > Platycheirus rosarum. The sequence goes on from OZ020510.1 coordinate 90,040,066, forward strand.
GAAAGTAACATGTTACGTTCGTCCACATGGTGTATTGTTACTTTTGTCCACATGCCTTGTTTGAGAAAAAAAAACTTAAATAACTCATTCCGATTCTTAGAGTTGTTTCAATGATGAATAAGGACAGGCAAAGAATATATTATATTGTATATTATATTGTGTTACTTTAGTCCCCGGTCTCCCCTACTCATAATTACGAAAGAAAATTTTGGGAAAACCCCCTGAAAGTCTGTTTTTTTATGAAATTTTGTGAGTAATTCTTCCAATAATTATAAAAAACGTTTTAACAAGTTTAGGTGAACAAATCAAAAGAATTTAAAGAAATGCAGGATGACATATGCCGGACCCGCTAGTAATATATATGTATATTTTTAACAAAAATACTCCTAGACATACAAATCAACGCAAATAATAGTCTCCACCTTTTCTTATATTTCCACATTATATAGGTATTAACTGTCTACTTACTACTTACTATACAAAGCTACAATCAATTTACAAACAATTTTTTTAAATGAATTTCTATCCATAGTTTGCACTTAATTTGTACCTATCTGAATAAAAAGCAAAATTCAAAACAAAAATCCATGTCATCAAGGACATTTGTATACATATCGATATCTAGCAAGAAGCAAGTTTGTGTCTAAATTTCAAGAATAGATGTGAATATTTTTTTCAAAACGCCAACCTTCATAATATTAAACAAAAATTGAAAATCCTAAAGAACTCGAATCAAAAGTCTGGTCAATGATGTATGTATTATTTATATGTACAAATATGACAAATATGTATATGTACATAAGTACCAGTGCTCGTTCCAAACCATTGTATATACATTTTCTATAGTACTCTCATGGTGGTCATTTTTCGTCTGGCCATCTTCCTGGTTGATTCAGAACTAACTCTAACTAGTGGAGACTAGAACCTTCACCGATATTTTACCAGTATTTAATAAACTTTTGTTGTCTGTACTTATTCTATATTCACACCAATTGGCAATTTCAGCACGCCTCATGGCGACCTGATTCAGAACTAAAAAACGATGCTCCATGATAGTACTATCTGCAGTGTATATACAAAGGTACTAGTACTAGTACTATAGGCAGTTTATATACAATGATATTTTGATAGAATTTGTATCTTTTGGTTTTGTCCATGTTAAATGTACTTTTTCCCGAAGTGAATTGAATTGGAGCACTCGAATGTGCCAAATAACAATGTCAAAAAGTTATAATAAATTTATGGGAAGCCTTTAGTGTGTACTATTTCTATCTTATATATTAGTGATTTATATTGGTCCTGTGCTACTTTTCTTCAAATTTCCAGATACAGATGCATGTAAAGCCTCGTTAACTAGAATAAAGCTTATTAATGGGGAGAATAGCGCACCATTCTTTTTAAAACTTAATATATCTCAGTTTTTATATTTATACTTGATTTGCGCTTTAAGCAACTATACATTTTTTGTATATGTTTGTATATTGTAGGTATACATACATAAATCACAATTAAAATGGGGCGAAACTTTTTACTGTGTGTCAATAGATGATTTACTTAATTTATTTCCGTCGAGATGTTGACTTATGAATTGCTCATTAGCTTAATGAGAGAAAGAAGTATTCTATATATTCGATTTCATGAAATAAAAGAAACGTATGAAAACTTTATTTTGTTTGAGAACTATAAATCTGTAATGAAAGAGAAGAGAATGATTATAGCTGCAAGAAATCTGGTTAAAAATGAGCCAACAAAAAAGTTTTCTAACAATCACTTTAGTGAATGGTAATAAATGCTAATGAAATATTTTTAAAATAACAATTTAAAAAAAATATAATGTTCAACAAAATTTTCAATGCTCTGATCCACTTTTACCATATTTTAAATATCTTTATCTCCTGTTGAGATAATGTAGTGAAAAATTCTCAGTTCAATTCACTTTTAACTTGCTATTATAGGGAATATAAGGCAAGTTATGCATTCGTAAAAAATAAATACAAATTTTAACAATCAGACATGGCATAACGATGATAGAGAAATCGAGAAAAATGGGTCGGAAAATTCTGTCTGTCTGTCCGCCTGTCTGTATTGGCACCAAGAGTCTAAACGGCTGGAGTGATATGCTTCAAACTTAGTACACAGTAGTATTATGACGTCCTACAGAGGAATTTTCGGAATTGGCATTCTAGCTCTAAAACTAACGGTACCTGCCAAATGATTTTTAACGAAAAAATTTGTTTTTCTAAAAGCTCCTATGATTTTTATAAACTTTCTGAACGGTGTTTTCTATGCAAAATCTATGTTATGGTTTAAATGGATTTTTAAGGAAAAGTTTTACAACGGTACCTCCCAATATGTGGTGCAATCTTATTTTCGTTTTCTTCACAGGTGTTGGTTTTGGTGCATTAGCAACAACGACAACGACAGCCACAGCAGCAGCATAGCACTGAATTTCTCCAATATATGGCCAAACTTCTTTCCTTTACAGGCGGTAGCTGTGGTGCTCCAGCAAGAACGACAAAGCAAAAGATGGATGCCAATGTAATAATTCGTAGTTCGAAGGAAAACTTTTTCGTATATCTTTTTTTTTGTATTTCATCGTTTTATTGTTTTTTGATTGATTTTAATTACAGATATTTGTACTTTTCTTGTTTTTTTTTGTTTCTTTATAATTTTATATTATTTGTACAAAAAATAAGTTGCCGAAAGGGCCAAGGTAATGACCGGTGTCCAAAAATGTTGAATGTTGACTGCATTATAAAAGACAAAATCAAGTATGGCAAAGTGACAGAATTGATGAGGATTTAAATAAAGGGACAAAAAGGGGGTGTTCGTAGAGTGAGGGCAAAATTGTAAATACAATTGTGCTTGCTCGCAGTTGGCGGTAACATTACCGCCCCGCGGTAACATTACCGCCCCCCTTGACGCATTGTGCCAACAAAACAAATTTCTATACTTTAGATAACTTATATTTGTATAGGAATCATAAATTCAGTTCTTCGTTGAAAATTCAACAATTTTCAATTAATATAAGAAGATTAAGAAAAAAAATTATAATCAAGCTTTCAGATCTATATACCTTATTTTAAAATGAAGTTATTAATATGTACAGCAGTAATGATAATATAGGAAGCAGATTACTTTGGTGAGGTGATAATGAGAAGTTATTTATTATTCGGCAAGACGCAAAGTTTCACAACAGGTCGAGCGATTTCGCCCCGCTGAGTTTTCAATGTTGCGACTCTTACCATTCCGTGTGTTACCGGGCACACCTTAATGACTCGGCCAAGCCGCCATTCATTACAAGGTAAATTTTTATCTCGAATGACAACAAGATCATTAACTTTTATATTTTCTTCGGGGAACTGCCATTTGAATTGCTTTTTTGTAACTCCTTCAAATATTTCTCTTTCCAACGCTGACAAAACTGCTGTTGTAGACATTTTAGCTTTTCCCATTGATTTATAAGAGAAAGTGAATTTTCATTGCATTAAGGTTCGAGAAACGTCAGTAAGGGGCTGCCGCGAAGAAAATGTCCCGGAGTCAACGCTAAAGGATCTAGTGGATCATGAGTCATCGGTGAAATTGGACGCGAGTTAGGACATGCCTCGATACGAGCGAGGACAATCGAGAACTCCTCGAAAGTAAATTTACTGGTATCCCCGAATTTGCAAAGATGGCTTTTAAGGATTTTCACCCCAGCCTACCAAATGTGGAGCCCCTGGTGGGGCTATAATCCCTGAATCCCATATTTAAGACGATTCTAATTCGATGATGAGACTAAAAATTGTTCGAACTCACGTTGCAACATTACATTCGCGTCAGTAAAATTTGTACCATGGTCAGAAAACATCTCTTTAGGAAGTCCTCGTCGAGAAACAAATCTGGAAAAAGCCGCAAGGAAAACTTGAGAGGACATGTCGCTAGCTGCTTCGAGGTGGATTACTTTTGTTGCAAAACAAACAAATAAACAAGCATAAACTTTCGTAATGCGACAACTTTGAACTAGATAACTTTTAATATGAAACGGCCCAGTAAAACCCACACCTGTGTAAGTAAAGGGTGATGAAAACGTACACCTTTCGGTTGGGAGAGCTGCCATTATCTGAGTTCGAAGTTGTTTTTTGTAGAAAACGCATGCTATACAGTGCCGTATATACGTTTGTTAAATTTTTAAGTTTTGGAATCCAAAACATGCGTCTTGTAACGGAAAGCATAAGGGAGTTACCACCATGAAGTGTCAAATTATGGTTGAACTCAATCAGGAGTTTCGCAAATTTTGACGAATAAGGAATAATTTTTTTATTTATTTACTTATTTATTTATTTATTTATTTAATCATCAATGGATTAACTTGGAGCTCATTTTGCTGCCAGCTCTAGTTGCCCCTCCTGAACTTGAGAATGTAAATTTTTTGGGCGTATAAGTCTGATTCCTACAAAATAAATGCTGGTGTGCCCCAGGGCTCCGTTCTGTCTCTGGCTCTTTTCCGTATTTTTATAAATGATCTTCTGTCTGTTACTTCTAATACACTTAACTGTTTTGCTGACGACTCTACCCTCAGCTTTTCATATTCGTTCGATGATTTACGTCCTTCACCTTAGGACGTAGAATTGCTACGGTACCGTATGTCAAGCTCATTAAACTCCGATTTATACAGCATTGTCAAATGGGGTAATAGGAATCGTGTGGATTTTAATGCTTCGAAAACTCAATGTCGTTAAAGCAAAACATACCCCCTATTGTCCATGCATGGCACTTACATTGAAGAAACCGAAAAACTTTCAGTACTCGGTATGTATGTCAACGACGACCTCCGTTGGAACGACCATATACTTAAGAAAGCTAAGAATGCTGCTAAGTGCTTAGGTTTTTTGTATCGGTGTAAGAAGTTTTTTTCCCCTTCTAATCTGGCTACAATTTATAAAGCGTTTATACGCCCAAAACTTGAGTATAACTCACATCTCTGGGCAGGTGCTTCTGAAGCATTACTTCACCTGCTCGATAGAATACAAAACAGAGCGGTAAGATTGATAGGAAATAGAATTGCCGCTGAAACAATTGCTCCTCTCGAACACCGGCACAATGTTCATGTCTTTTCTTATTTTTACCGTTTCTTTCATAAAAAATGTTCACTCGATGTAGCCAGCTGCAATCCTCCCCTTAAAAGTTTCGCCCGTAATACTCGTCTTGCTAGGAATGCTCATCAGTTCACCCTTGAGCTCAATTTCGGATGCACCGTGAAATATAGAGATTCTATTTTTAGCCGTGCAACACGAGTTTGGAATGATTTACCCGGCGAGAGCATTCAAAACCAATGTCAATCGACACCTTCGTTCCCTCCCTCCCTATTGTTTGAAAATGAAGTACTTGGCAGATTATTGGGTATTCGTTTCAACACTACAGTTTGTGCTGCAATAGGAATATTAGAATTCTCTCCATTGTAAATAGAAAAAGTACAAAGTTTTTTAGAAGAAGCAGCATGAGATGCATTAACGCTTGAAATAGAGATATTCGTTGGGATGGTTAATAAATTAGGATGTCGTTGAACCAATTCTAACTTAAATGATACCTCAGATCCAGGATCTATTAAGGCACGTACTAGATGATGTGAGTCTTGTCCAATGATGCACCAATGCCGTAGCTAACAAAACATTTTTGTGTGGAGAGGTATGATGGGTTCGACCGGTTATCGTTGGTACGAATGGTTGTGAAGTGGACTGTACATTTGAAGGCTAGTGATGCTCCGACAGTCGAAGGCGATGGATTATTTTCTAATACATTCGATACCGGTGATCCTGTGTTAGTTTGGAAATATAACAAAAAATTATTTTTATTATTATTGGTTTCCCTGATTCGGTAGGACAGGAAATTAAATTTAGTAATGGCTTTACTTGATTATTAACAATGATTCGTTTGTTCTCATATAAGGAACGCAAAGGCTCCCAGGCTAACTCAATACTCGAATTAAGTAAAGGAAATTTTTCAACAACACTGAAGGCATCTCCGGTAGTTTTGGACCTGAGATGGAAAAGCTTCTCTACCTGCCCCAACCTAGGATGATTTAAATACTTCACCAGCTGATCCGCTGAATGGATAAAATCTGTGAGAAAGCTCATTATGCTACCAATATTTAGTAGGGGCTAGAACTCACATACGGTTATTTTTATGTTATAAAGAAATTCCAAGCGGATAACAGGAAGTTATTTTGCAAAACACTAAGTTGTTACAATCAAACAATGCGGATGGCAACCCTTCTGTATATTATATTAAGTAAAAGACGTCTATTTTATCTATTTTATGAATATTAGTGCAGTAAATATTTTTTCCACTTTTACCTTCTTCAAGATTTAACTCATTTACTCGCTTAGTTAGATTCATATCTACACAGGTTGGTAAACTTAAAACTGTGCGACAATCGATTTCAGATATATACAAATTTAAGACTCTTTCGTTTTCACGATAAATACACTTTATATCAATTTGTCCAATAATTGGCAGAAGTTCTTTACTAAAAGTTAGGATGCGACTCGATGAATGTTGAATGTTGGAACGGTTTATTCCAAGTTGACAAAATGTTTTATTTGACATCACGTTTCCTTGTGCACCTGTGTCCAATTGACACTTGATTTTCATTCCGGTAGCGCTTAAGGAAATGTTCCAAGATAGTGATGACGATGACGTTTCGAGAAGTCCCATAAACAGTTCGGATTCCGGTTCTGATGATGACGCATTGGACTCAGCTTCGACATTACGGATGTACAGTTTCGACCGGCACATTTTGGCAAAGTGGCTTTTCATACCACACTTTCTGCAATCAACTCCTAATGCTGGACATCTGTACCTGTGTGATTCCCCGCATCTTGAACAAGGAGATGAGCTGTTAACCTGATAATTTTGATAGTTGTGACGTTGTGCTTGTGACTGGGTTTGACGGTTGTATTGGAGTGGTGGTTGCGGCGTAGTGTGATGTGGTGATGTTGTTTTAGATTTATTGGGCTGCATGTGGTGTTTGAGAGAATTTGGAGTAGTATTCTTGCTGAGAGCACCAATAACCGTGCTTTGACTGCTTTCTTGTAGAAGTAGATTTGAGTGTGCTTTTGTAATTTCACACATTTTGGAGATTTCTATTGCTTTCTCCAACTCTATGTCTCTTTCGTTCTTTTATGAATGTATGTCTTGCATGCAAGTCGCATACAAAGATATCTCTAACGAGTTTCTCTCTTAAATCTCCGAATTCACAAGTCATACTCAGATTTTTTAAAATAGTGACGTATGAGTCTATACTTTCATCGACTTTTTGTGCACGAGAAAAAAATTGTGTCGTTCTATAGCTTGGTTTTTTTCGGTGAAAAATATTAATCGAATTTTTTTACCAATTCTTCGTACTTAACTTCATCCAAATCCAAGTCGAAGGAGTAACAAATTTCGAGTGCTTCTGGGCCCATGTGATGTAAAAGAAGGGCGACCTTGCGGGAACTAGGTTAGGACTAAAGATTTGTTGCTCGCATGTAGACCTTAAACTGATTTAACCAGTTTTTTCATGCTGTATCCAAATTTGTTTTTTTTCAGGTTCAAATGTGGAATTGATGACGAAAAACTTTGAGACTGTTGTGCACTTGACATCGCGGTGGTTTCGTTATTTTGATCTTTTTCGGCGGGATCGGTATTTTTATCTTTTTTGTCTTTATCGTCATTTGGCATTATAAAATTGCACCTGACACCATATTATATTAAGTAAAAGACGTCTTGACGGTATGAATGTTTATTATAAACTGCGTTGTCTAATGTATATTAAGTGTGAGATTGCTTTCGATATATAACACTGTACAATAAGAATGCAAAAAACTACCAAGAAAATATTTGGAGCAACTCCAACCCAATACCTTGGAAAAAAATCTTTGAAAATTGTTCAAACTTTGCAAACAATTTAGATAACAACCCTTCCGCACTATAAAAATGCAAAATCTACCACTAAAATATTTTGAGCAACTCCCACCAAATACTTTGGGATTTTTTTTTGAAAACTTTTCAAATTTGGACCATTTGGGCCAGACATTTAGTATTTAAATTAAAGGAACAAAAACGGAGTGTTGATATTGCATATTAAAATTTTTCAAAACTGTTTTTTTTTTTAATTTTTAATAATTAAAAAAAAAATTTGTTTTTTGAATTATTAAAAATGATTAAAGTGATTTTTTTTTAATTTTTTTCCTACTATAAACTATAAATTTCTTCAAATTGACATATATAAATATGTTTTCGAAAAGTTTTTCCAAAGAAACGATATGCATAATGGTTTTTTGATTTCAAATAAATTTCCTTGCCTAATGTATTCCTTCAAATTTTGTTTTAATTGCTCTGTTGAGCCCTAGCCACTAGTCAAAAAAAAACCAAACCTTGTAGTGCACCAAATAGGTGAGTACCTAACCCACGTATTTTTAAGCATTTCATGATCATAACAGCACACAGAATAAATGAAGAGGACTCCATGATAAACCCATAAACACGCAAAAACAACTAATAAATATGCATTAAATTACTGAATGCAAAAATTTCAATCAACAAAACAAAAGCTTACACCTACCCATTGTATATACATTTTCTATAGTACTCTCATGGTGGTCATTTTTCGTCTGGCCATCTTCCTGGTTGATTCAGAACTATCTCTAAATAGTGGAGACGAGAACCTTTACCGATATTTTACCAGTATTTAATGAACTTTTGTTGTCTGTACTTATTCTATATACACACCAATTGGCAATTTCAGCACGCCTCATTGCAACTTGATTCAGAACTAAAAAATGATGCTCCATGATAGTACTATATGCAGTGTATATACAAAGACCTACCTATAAACAACCACTGTGTTAAGTTTTAATATTGTCTATACCTATACTATATCCTTTGTATTGCTTAGTGGATGCCCATGTATGTATATAAAGGGTATTTTTTTTTGACGTGTGGTTTTCAAGAAGAAATAAAACGCATATAGTTTAATGTTATGGCCAAGAATCGGGATCGGTGGCCATTTCGTTTTCGACCCATTCACCGAACGTGTGACGCGCTTGATGGACGTTCAGCTTCAATTCTTGAACGAGTTGGATTTTGTAAGCCTGCAAACCAAGATCCTTCCGCGCGCGATGGCGGATGGACTCATTTGGGTCTTCTTCGATACTCTGCTCCACCGAAACGAACCATTATTTTAGTAATAAATTTGCACAATTTGCAAACTTTGTTCAGGAGTAAGTCTATTCATTTAGTGTTGGACGATATATCAATAACTATTACCAGTAACCTAATATCCACCGATAACTGTAATAACTGGTTACTAAATCTCAAAATTAGTAGTTATAGTTATTTTGGTATCAATACTGAGAAAAATAACCATGCTTATTCTGCTATCAATATTCAGAAAAATGACCATGGTTATTCTGGTATCAGTATTCAGAAAAATAACCATGGTTATTCTGGTATCAGTATTGAGAAAAATAGCTCTGGTTATTCTGTATATCGATATCGAATACCTAAAACGAGAATTGAGAATATTTAGAGTGAGAAAAGAACTATTATCATGTAACTATATCATGTACACAAACGAGTATTGAGTATTCAATCTCTTAGCAGTTCTTGATGTATTTGAAGTGAATATTCAATATTCATATGGGTTTTTTTGTTTGTAGTAAGATTTTAAAAATAAATGCTAGAGTGGTGGTGTGCCATGTTGGCACTATCGTGCAATTTTGGCACCTTTTAATTTCAAATGGAACTGGATGGTGTTTTAGGTTTATATATGGCACTTTTGTAAAATATGTAAAACAATGAAGGGTACTAAATAAAATTATTTTTAAATAATTCAAATTGACTGTCAATGTAATAATTATGCAATAGGTAATGATTTTGTTCGTGTTTTTTATATATCTCCTTGAGTTAAAGGGCTTGTGGAACGCCATTGGCGATTTTCGTTGGAATCGATAGCAATTTCATAAGGTTGTTTGTCGTAACGCTTTTAGTGGCAAGGCCACTTTCTTGTTTCTAAAGTTTGCCATTTCCCCCAAAAGGATTATTAGGAATAATTTTGACCTGCTATCACTTTTTTTTTTTTTGTAATTTAGCTGCCCATTGGTAAGGTAATAGTAGCAGTAGGCCCTGCATTTGTGTGGATAGTGTCCTTATCATAAATTCATTATTAAATAAACTCTGTGAGGCGAGTTTTTCAAGACCAGAAATACCTTACAAAATGGGTATGACTGTATCACATGAACTTGCTCGTATGTGCCCTACTATTGGCAAAGGTCTTTGACAGAAACAAGTAAAATTAACGTTGGGAAATAACACTGTCTGAACCTAAAAAAAAGTGTCAAAACCACAACACTTAACGGTTTTTATTAAAAAATGTAATAAAAAAAATATTTCGAACATTCTGAACATGGATTTTGATGAAATCCTGTTTTTTTAATTTTTTATTTAAAAAAAATAATTTCGAGATTTTGGTATGCAGATTCTTTGAGTTTATTAATATACAGCTGATCATAAAATTAAAAATTATATTTTTAATTAGATTTAAAAGTATTGAATTTTCAAAATAAAACAAAAATTAATTATCAATAGAAAAAAATAATTATTAAAAATGTTGGTATGCAAAATTAATTTTGCTGATATGATATTTTTAAAATATACAATGTGACAAAAATTGAAAGAGAGAAAGTAGAAAAAGAAAAAAAAGCTTTATACCGTACCGTTACCACTAGAAGAATGTTCCGGTAAATTTGTTTTTAAAAGGATGGTAGCTAAGACCTACAAAAAACTACTCTCAACAATTTTCATCAAAAACGTTGCAATTGTTTTCGGCAAAAACTAAACCTTTCCTTAACGGAAAGGTTTAGGTACCGTTATTTCAAGCCCTAAATATAAAATTTGCAATTTGCCCTTTTAGAAAAGCCAACAGAATCAAACATACCAAATTTGAAGGTTATCGCTTACGACGTTTAGGCTGCAGTTCCTTATACATACTGACAGACAGACCATTACGAAATCGCAAGCCAAACTGAGCATAAATCAAGAGACAGCTGTCAAAAAGACCAACTCCGAAAAAAGTATTGCCAGATTGAAAACCACACGTCTATTAAAATAAAAAAAATATTTTTTTTTAGAAAATTCTTTATTTTTTTTAATTAGTTTCCGAGTTTTCTTGGAAAAACTAAGTATACAATAAAATTTGAAAACTTAATGTCTATCGAAGAAAAAAAAATTGAAAATCGTTCGACAGTTTTTTAAAAAAGTCGTTTTTTTGAAAAAACTTTTCAAAAAAATATTTTAATTTTTTTTCTAGTATGTCATTATAAGGACATCTGTAGTTTTCATCTGGGAAAATTATTTAAAAAAATTCAATCCACCCATTTTCAAAAAACCAAATTTTTAAAAAAGAGAATTTTAAAAAGTCGAAAAAAAAAGTTTTAAAAAATTTTTGAAATGCGATATTAATTGAATTATAAATGACTTCCTGTGTGCCAAATTTTATTGAAATCGGAATAATAGTTTACGATAAAACCGCATTTGAAAAAACCCGTTATATGAGAGGTACCGTTATGGAAAAAAATGTCGAAAAATTTGTTATAACTGAAAAATGTATTATTGTAAAAACTTATCACCCTGAAAGTTTTATCAAAATCGTACGAGCCGTTTTCGAGAAAATCTAACTTTTTGTTCAAAATTGTATGGCAGGTACCGTTATTTTTCGACCTAGAGCAAAAATTGAAAAACACCACCCGAGATACTACATAATAAATACTAAATACCAAGTTTAAATCAAATCGGCCCATCCGTTTAGGCTGTAGTGGCGCGAACAGACAGGCAGACAGACAGACAGACGGACGGAATTTCCGGACCCACTTTTTTCAACTTCTCTATTATCGTAATGTCATGTTTGATTGTTAAATTTTTTTTGCACGAATCCATAACTTGCATTTTAGTACCTTAATCGCAAGTAAAAACGGCAAAAGCTAACAATTTCGCAGCCGTATATCAAAATGGGAATTACTTAAGCCCGAGGAGTAATCGAGTTTAAAATGGTGTAAAGGCCTGAGTTACCCATAGAGAACGTAGTACGCCATACACTTGCTGTACGTTTATATGGTTATCCCAAGTCAAAGACTGGTTGAAAGTCACTCTGAGATTTTTCGCATGCGGCATTCTTCAACACTATCGGAGGCTATGACAATACATTTAGATTTTTTGGATTTAAGAATAGACCGTTAAGTTCGGACTAATTAGAGATTTATTCTCTATGAGCCCAAGGGGGCAGCTAAGGTATAATTGGACGTCATCTGCATACATATGAGAAGAGCAAAAATCAACTAAAGATAGCAGTTCGTCAACGTATATGGAAAATTGTAATGGGCTAATTATGGAACCCTGGGGAACACCTGTAACATCCGGGAGGAAATTTGACAGACTGTCGCCGACTTGCACTGCTTGCTTAGTCAAATAAGAATAAATTAGTTTTGTAGCACTTAAAAAAAATTAAAATTCTGGATAAGCTTATTACATAGTTTAACGTGGTTGACTGTGTCGAAAGCCTTTGAAAAGTCGAGCAGAACCAAGAACGTTACCTTATATCTTACCTTATAGCTTATATCTTCAGTAACGTTTAAGAGTGCTGTGATACAGCTGTGTTTTTAACGGAAGCCAGATTGCTTCGGGGTAAGCATCGAGTTTGTCGTTAAAAAACAGTAATAATTAATTTATTTATTTTATACTTTCAACTACGTCAACTATATTTATACATACGAAATATGTAATGTATATACTATATAATATATAATAAATAATTACTAATATATAATATTTAATATATAATATATAATATATAATATATAATATATAATATATAATATATAATATATAATATATAATATATAATATATAATATATAATATATAATATATAATATATAATATATAATATATAATATATAATATATAATATATAATATATAATATATAATATATAATATATAATATATAATATATAACATATAATATAGGTATAATATATAATATATAATATAAAATATATAATATATAATTTATAATATATAATACATATATATATATTATTATATATTTATATATATATATTATATATTAGTTGGGCGCCAATTGTTATATTTTTTTCCGCACTTCAACCTTTTTATTTATATATTTGTTATTATTTATACATTTATTATTACGGTAAAACATGTACGAATTTTAACAAATATATTTGTCGATTTCGTTTTAATCCATGTTCTTTTAAATTTTGTTGTTTAACGTAACTGCCTATCGTTTTTTTTTAATTCTTTAAAAAACTGTACCAGCGTTCAATAAAAATCAAAAGGTACCGTCTTTTTGAACTCAATAAAATTAAGTTTTGTTTAAATAATTTTTACACTTTTTAAGAATTTCAACATTACTAAAATTCTGAACTCGTCACCACCAATTCTGTTTTACAATTGTCTCAATCCGCGAACGCAAGACTACTTCGAACCAACGATTGAGTTTTTTTTCTTAACCTTGTAACCGTTAGATGACACTTTGGTGGGCATATAACGGGTTCAAGGTGATTTACTTTCCGTGGGAATTATTTCATTCCCATACAAGAAATTGCAACCTGGCCAAAAGGTAATTCTACACTTTGAAACTGTCGCTCGTATGAACTTTCGTATTGAGCATTCAAATTTAAGGTTATAAAATTAACGGTATGCAGTTCTTTCATGGGAAATATTTTTTTGAAATATTCCCACAGAAGGCGCATCAATTGCAGTCCGATAGTGGGCATGTAACAAATATATAATTTATAGTATATAATATATAATATATAATATATAATATGTAATAAATAATATATTTTATATAATATATAATATAAAAAATATAAAATATATAATATATGATACATAATATATAATTTATAATTTATAATATATAATATATAATATATAATATATAATATGTAATAAATAATATATTTTATATAATATATAATATATAATATATAATATATAATATATAATATATAATATATAATATATAATATATAATATATAATATATAATATATAATATATAATATATAATATACAATATATAATATATAATATATAATATATAATATATAATATATAATATATAATATATAATATATAATATATAATATATAATATATAATATATAATATATAATATATAATATATAATATATAATATATAATATATAATATATAATATATAATATATAATATATAATATATAATATATAATATATAATATATAATATATAATATATAATATATAATATATAATATATAATATATAATATATAATATATAATATATAATATATAATATATAATATATAATATATAATATATAATATATAATATATAATATATAATATATAATATATAATATATAATATATAATATATAACATATAATATATAATATATAATATATAATATATAATATATTTATTACTTCAGATTCTTTGATGTAGTGAGCCTAAAGCAAGCTTATTTCTACAATCAGAGGCTCATCACAAGTGCATGTGTTAGACGTTAATAAATTAAACAAAACAAAACTAAAAAAATAAAATAAAACACAGCTAGCCTAACACATGCACAAAGTATAAAATAAATCATGCGAATTATGTACATAATTAAAACATAAGACAAAACAATCACGACAATGGAGCACTTGTTCGAAATAAGGATTTTAATCCCACTTAGATTAAAATCCATTTGTGAAGCGTTGAGATTAAAAAGTCTGGTCATACGGTTTAGAGCTTCATATTTGCCATAGTTTGCTCTATGAAAGTTAACATTCAGAAGTTCCGATCCACGCAGGTGATAAGATCTTCCACGGTAATTTAAACCAATACCGGCTAATAAATAAGGAGCATCAATTTCGCCCTTTATAAGTTGATTAAGAAATATTAAATCGTTATTAACACGCCTTTAGTGAAGGGTTTGCATCTGAAGAAGCTGGATTCGATGTTCATAAGGTGGAATATTAAACGGATCATTCCAAGGTAGACCCTTCAGGGCAAAACGAATAAAATTATGTTGGATTGCAATTCGGTTCTTATGAATTTTGTAATAAGGAGTACATACCTGTGAAGCATATTCAAGGTGAGGGCGTACGTAGCAATTGTACAAGGAAAGAGTCACATATGGATCATTAAATTCCTTTGCCCAGCGTTTTATTATTCCAAGCATAGAGCTAGCTTTATTCACTATAAAGTTAACGTGTTGAGTAAATTCTATGTTGGAGCTATAATGGACACCCAAATCCTTAAAACTGAAGACGTGGCAGAGTTTGTGCTGCGAAATATGATAATCGAATGTACTTACGATACGTTTTCTATAGAAGGTAATCGTCTGGCATTTTACAGGGTTAAGGGAAATACCACTTTTTCTGCACCAAATACTAAAGTTATCAATATCAGCCTGCAGAAGAATACGGTCATCGCTAGACTTAATTATCTTGAAAATCTTCATGTCATCAGCAAATATGAGAATGTCACTTGACTGAATGCATGATGTGACATCATTTATAACCAAAATGAATAATAATGGACCAAGGTGGCTTCCTTGAGGTACTCCAGAGTGAGCCGCGAAGGGATCTGATCAACAATTTCTAAATTTTACCTGGTAGGATCTATTTTCAAGATATGATTTGAACCAAGCTAAGATACAGGGAGGAAAACCATAAGCTTTTAGCTTAAACAAGATTAGTTCGTGGCTAAGTTGATCAAATGCTTTTGAGAAGTCAGTGTTAATGCAGTCAGCTTCATAACCTTTTTCTAATGCATTTGAACATTTGTGGGAGAACGTAAGAATGTATATATAATATATAATATATAATATATAATATATAATATATAATATATAATATATAATATATAATATATAATATATAATATATAATATATAATATATAATATATAATATATAATATATAATATATAATATATAATATATAATATATAATATATAATATATAATATATAATATATAATATATAATATATAATATATAATATATAATATATAATATATAACATATAATATATAATATATAATATATAATATATAATATATAATATATAATATATAATATATAATATATTTATTACTTCAGATTCTTTGATGTAGTGAGCCTAAAGCAAGCTTATTTCTACAATCAGAGGCTCATCACAAGTGCATGTGTTAGACGTTAATAAATTAAACAAAACAAAACTAAAAAAATAAAATAAAACACAGCTAGCCTAACACATGCACAAAGTATAAAATAAATCATGCGAATTATGTACATAATTAAAACATAAGACAAAACAATCACGACAATGGAGCACTTGTTCGAAATAAGGATTTTAATCCCACTTAGATTAAAATCCATTTGTGAAGCGTTGAGATTAAAAAGTCTGGTCATACGGTTTAGAGCTTCATATTTGCCATAGTTTGCTCTATGAAAGTTAACATTCAGAAGTTCCGATCCACGCAGGTGATAAGATCTTCCACGGTAATTTAAACCAATACCGGCTAATAAATAAGGAGCATCAATTTCGCCCTTTATAAGTTGATTAAGAAATATTAAATCGTTATTAACACGCCTTTAGTGAAGGGTTTGCATCTGAAGAAGCTGGATTCGATGTTCATAAGGTGGAATATTAAACGGATCATTCCAAGGTAGACCCTTCAGGGCAAAACGAATAAAATTATGTTGGATTGCAATTCGGTTCTTATGAATTTTGTAATAAGGAGTACATACCTGTGAAGCATATTCAAGGTGAGGGCGTACGTAGCAATTGTACAAGGAAAGAGTCACATATGGATCATTAAATTCCTTTGCCCAGCGTTTTATTATTCCAAGCATAGAGCTAGCTTTATTCACTATAAAGTTAACGTGTTGAGTAAATTCTATGTTGGAGCTAAAATGGACACCCAAATCCTTAAAACTGAAGACGTGGCAGAGTTTGTGCTGCGAAATATGATAATCGAATGTACTTACGATACGTTTTCTATAGAAGGTAATCGTCTGGCACTTTACAGGGTTAAGGGAAATACCACTTTTTCTGCACCAAATACTAAAGTTATCAATATCTGCCTGCAGAAGAATACGGTCATCGCTAGACTTAATTATCTTGAAAATCTTCATGTCATCAGCAAATATGAGAATGTCACTTGACTGAATGCATGATGTGACATCATTTATAACCAAAATGAATAATAATGGACCAAGGTGGCTTCCTTGAGGTACTCCAGAGTGAGCCACGAAGGGATCTGATCAACAATTTCTAAATTTTACCTGGTAGGATCTATTTTCAAGATATGATTTGAACCAAGCTAAGATACAGGGAGGAAAACCATAAGCTTTTAGCTTAAACAAGATTAGTTCGTGGCTAAGTTGATCAAATGCTTTTGAGAAGTCAGTGTTAATGCAGTCAGCTTCATAACCTTTTTCTAATGCATTTGAACATTTGTGGGAGAACGTAAGAATGTATATATACTATATAATATATAATATATATATTATATAATATATAATATATAGTATATAATACATAATATATAATATATAATATATAATATATAATATATAATATAAAAATATAATATATAATATATAATATATAATATTAAATATATAATATATAATATATAATGTATGATATATAATATATAATATATAATATATAATATATAATATATAATATATAATATATAATATATAATATATAATATATAATATATAATATATAATATATAATATATAATATATATTATATAATATATAATATATAATATATAATATATAATATATAATATATAATATATAATATATAATATATAATATATAATATATAATGTATAATATATAATATGTAATATATAATATTTAATATATAACATATAATATATAATATATAATACATAATATATAATATATAATATATAATATATAATATAAAATATATAATATATAATATATAATATATAATATTTAATATATAATATATAATATATAATATATAATATATAATATAAAATATATAATATATAATATATAATATATAATATATAATATATAATATATAATATATAATATATAATATATAATATATAATATATAATATATAATATATAATATATAATATATAATATATAATATATAATATATAATATATAATATATAATATATAATATATAATATATAATATATAATATATAATATATAATATATAATATATAATATATAATATATAATATATAATATATAATATATAATATATAATATATAATATATAATATTTAATATATAATATATAATATATAATATATAATATATAATATATAATATATAATATATAATATATAATATATAATATATAATATATAATATACAATATATAATATATAATATATAATATATAATATATAATATATAATATATAATATATAATATTTAATATATAATATATAATATATAATATATAATATATAATATATAATATATAATATATAATATATAATATATAATATATAATATATAATATATAATATATATTATATAATATATAATATATAATATATAATATATAATATATAATATATAATATATAATATATAATATATAGTATATAATATATAATATATAATATATAACATATAATATATAATATATAATATATAATATATAATATATAATATATAATATATAATATATAATATATAATATATAATATATAATATATAATATATAATATATAATATATAATATATAATATATAATATATTATATATAATATATAATATATAATATATAATATATAATATATAATATATAGTATATAATATATAATATATAATATATAATATATAATATATAATATATAATATATAATATATAATATATAATATATAATATATAATATATAATATATAATATATAATATATAATATTAAATATATAATATATAATATATAATATATGATATATTATATATTATATATTATATATTATTATAATATATATTATATATAATTTATAATATATAATATATAATATATAATATAAAATTTATAATATATAATATATAATATATAATATATAATGTATAATATATAATATGTAATATATAATATGTAATATATAATATATAATATATAATATATAACATATAATATATAATATATAATATATAATATATAATATATAATATATAATATATAATATATAATATATATATTACATAATATATAATATATAATATATTATATATAATAAATATTATATAATATATAATTTATAATAAATAATATATAATATATAATATATAATATATAATATATAATATATAATATATAATATATAATATATAATATATAATATATAATATATAATATATAATATATAATATATAATATATAATATATAATATATAATATATAATATATAATATATAATATATAATATATAATATAAAATATATAATATATAACATATAATATATAATATGTAATATATTATATATAATGTATAATATATAATATATAATATATTATATATAATATATAATATATAAAATATAATATATATAATATATTATATATAGTATATAATATACAATAAATAATACATAATATATAATATATAATGTATAATATATAATATATAATATATAATATATAATATATAATATATAATATATAATAGATAATATATAATTAATAATATATAATATATAATATATAATATATAATATATGATATATAATATATAATATATAATATATAATATATAATATATAATACATAATATATATAATATATAATATATAATATATAATATATAATATATAATACATAACATATAATATATAATATATAATATATAATATATAATATATAATATATAATATATAATATATAATATATAATATATAATATATAATATATAACATATAATATATATATAATATATAATATATAATATATATAATATATAATATATAATATATAATATATAATATATAATATATAATATATAATATATAATATATAATATATAATATATAATATATAATATATAATATATAATATATAATATATAATATATAATATATAATATATAATATATAATATATAATATATAATATATAATATATAATATATAATATATAATATATAATATATAATATATAATATATAATATATAATATATAATATATAATATATAATATATAATATATAATATATAATATATAATATATAATATATAATATATAATATATAATATATAATATATAATATATAATTTATAATATAGAATATATAATATATAATATAGAATATATAATATATAATATATAATATATAATATATAATATATAATATATAATATATAATATATAATATATAATATATAATATATAATATATAATATATAATATATAATATATAATATATAATATATAATATATAATATATAATATATAATATATAATATATAATATATAATACATAACATATAATGTATTATATATAATATGTAATATATAATATATAATATATAATATATAACAAATAATATATAATATATAATATATAATATATAATTAATAATATATAATATATAATATATAATATATAATATATAATATATAATATATAATATATAATATATAATATATAATATATAATATATAATATATAATATATAATATATAATATATAATATATAATATATAATATATAATATATAATATATAATATATAATATATAATATATAATATATAATATATAATATATAATATATAATATATAATATATAATATATAATATATAATATATAATATATAATATATAATATATAATATATAATATATAATATATAATATATAATATATAATATATAATATATAATATATAATATATAATATATAATATATAATATATAATATATAATATATAATATATAATATATAATATATAATATATAATATATAATATATAATATATAATATATAATATGTAATATATAATATTAAATATATAATATTAAATATATAATATATAATATATAATATATGATATATTATATATTATATATTATATATTATATATTATATATTATATATTATATATTATATATTATTATAATATATATTATATATAATTTATAATATATAATATAAAATATATAATATATAATATATAATATAAAATGTATAATATATAATATGTAATATATAATATATAATATATAATATATAATATATAATATATAACATATAATATATAATATATAATATATAATATATAATATATAATATATAATATATAATATATAATATATAATATATAATATATAATATATAATATATAATATATAATATATAATATATAATATATAATATATAATATATAATATATATTACATATTATATAATAAAAAATTATATTATATATAATTAATAATGTATAATATATAATTTTTCATAAATAATATATAATATATAATATATAATATATAATATATAATATATAATATATAATAAATTATATATAATATATAATATATATAATATAATATATAATATATAAAAATATAATATATAATTTATTATATATAGTATATAATATACAATAAATAATACATTATATATAATATATAATGTATAATATATAATATATAATATATAATATATAATATATAATAGATAATATAAAATTAATAATATATAATATATAATAAATAATATATAATTAATAATATATAATATATAATATATAATATATAATATATAATATATAATATATAATATATAATATATAATATATAATATATAATATATAATATATAATATATATAATATATAATATATAATATATATTATATAATATATAATATATAATATATAATATATAATACATAACATATAATATATAATATATAATATATAATATATAATATATAATATATAATATATAATATATAATATATAATATATAATATATAATATATAATATATAATATATAATATATAATATATAATATATAATATATAATATATAATATATAATATATAATATATAATATATAATATATAATATATAATATATAATATATAATATATAATATATAATATATAATATATAATATATAATATATAACATATAATATATAATATATAATATATAATATATAATATATAATATATAATATATAATAGAATAATATATAATATATAATATATAATATATAATATATTATATATAATATATAATATATAATATATAATATATTTATTACTTCAGATTCTTTGATGTAGTAAGCCTAAAGCAAGCTTATTTCTACAATCAGAGGCTCATCACAAGTGCATGTGTTAGACGTTAATAAATTAAACAAAACAAAACTAAAAAAATAAAATAAAACACAGCTAGCCTAACACATGCACAAAGTATAAAATAAATCATGCGAATTATGTACATAATTAAAACATAAGACAAAACAATCACGACAATGGAGCATTTGTCCGAAATAAGGATTTTAATCCCACTTTACTTAGATTAAAATCCATTTGTGAAGCGTTGAGATTAAAAAGTCTGGTCATACGGTTTAGAGCTTCATATTTGCCATAGTTTGCTCTATGAAAGTTAACATTCAGAAGTTCCGATCCACGCAGGTGATAAGATCTTCCACGGTAATTTAAACCAATACCGGCTAATAAATAAGGAGCATCAATTTCGCCCTTTATAAGTTGATTAAGAAATATTAAATCGTTATTAGCACGCCTTTAGTGAAGGGTTTGCATCTGAAGAAGCTGGATTCGATGTTCATAAGGTGGAATATTAAACGGATCATTCCAAGGTAGACCCTTCAGGGCAAAACGAATAAAATTATGTTGGATTGCAATTCGGTTCTTATGAATTTTGTAATAAGGAGTACATACCTGTGAAGCATATTCAAGGTGAGGGCGTACGTAGCAATTGTACAAGGAAAGAGTCACATATGGATCATTAAATTCCTTTGCCCAGCGTTTTATTATTCCAAGCATAGAGCTAGCTTTATTCACTATAAAGTTAACGTGTTGAGTAAATTCTATGTTGGAGCTAAAATGGACACCCAAATCCTTAAAACTGAAGACGTGGCAGAGTTTGTGCTGCGAAATATGATAATCGAATGTACTTACGATACGTTTTCTATAGAAGGTAATCGTCTGGCATTTTACAGGGTTAAGGGAAATACCACTTTTTCTGCACCAAATACTAAAGTTATCAATATCTGCCTGCAGAAGAATACGGTCATCGCTAGACTTAATTATCTTGAAAATCTTCATGTCATCAGCAAATATGAGAATGTCACTTGACTGAATGCATGATGTGACATCATTTATAACCAAAATGAATAATAATGGACCAAGGTGGCTTCCTTGAGGTACTCCAGAGTGAGCCACGAAGGGATCTGATCAACAATTTCTAAATTTTACCTGGAAGGATCTATTTTCAAGATATGATTTGAACCAAGCTAAGATACAGGGAGGAAAACCATAAGCTTTTAGCTTAAACAAGATTAGTTCGTGGCTAAGTTGATCAAATGCTTTTGAGAAGTCAGTGTTAATGCAGTCAGCTTCATAACCTTTTTCTAATGCATTTGAACATTTGTGGGAGAACGTAAGAATGTATATATAATATATAATATATAATATATAGTATATAATACATAATATATAATATATAATATAATATATAATATATAATATATAATATATAATATATAATATATAATATATAATATAAAAAATATAATATATAATATATAATATATAATATATAATATTAAATATATAATATATAATATATAATATATAATATATAATATATGATATATAATATATAATATATAATATATAATAAATAATATATAATATATAATATATAATATATAATATATAATATATAATATATAATATATAATATATAATATATAATATATAATATATAATATATAATATATAATATATAATATATAATATATAATATATAATATATAATATATAATATATAATATATAATATATAATATATAATATATAATATATAATATATAATATATAATATATAATATATAATATATAATATATAATATATAATATATAATATATAATATATAATATATAATATATAATATATAATATATAATATATAATACAGAATATATAATATATAATATATAATATATAATATATAATATATAATATATAATATATAATATATAATATATAATATATAATATATAATATATAATATATAATATATAATATATAATATATAATATATAATATATAATATATAATATATAATATATAATATATAATATATATTATATAATATATAATATATAATGTATAATATATAATATGTAATATATAATATATAATATATAATATATAACAAATAATATATAATATATAATATATAATACATAATATATAATATATAATATATAATATATAATATATAATATATAATATATAATATATAATATATAATATATAATATATAATATATAATATATAATATATAATATATAATAAATAATATATAATATATAATATATAATATATAATATATAATATATAATATATAATATATAATATATAATATATAATATATAATATATAATATATAATATATAATATATAATATATAATATATAATATGTAATATATAATATTAAATATATAATATATAATATATAATATATGATATATTATATATTATATATTATATATTATATATTATATATTATATATTATATATTATATATTATATATTATATATTATATATTATATATTATATATTATATATTATATATTATATATTATATATTATATATTATATATTATTATAATATATATTATATATAATTTATAATATATAATATAAAATATATAATATATAATATATAATATAAAATGTATAATACATAATATGTAATATATAATATATAATATATAATATATAATATATAACATATAATATATAATATATAATATATAATATATAATATATAATATATAATATATAATATATAATATATAATATATAATATATAATATATAATATATAATATATAATATATAATATATAATATATAATATATAATATATAATATATAATATATAATATATAATATATAATATAAAATATATAATATAAAACATATAATATATAATATGTAATATATTATATATAATGTATAATATATAATATATAATATATTATATATAATATATAATATATAAAATATAATATATATAATATATTATATATAGTATATAATATACAATAAATAATACATAATATATAATATATAATGTATAATATATAATATATAATATATAATATATAATATATAATATATAATATATAATATATAATATATAATATATAATAGATAATATATAATTAATAATATATAATATATAATATATAATATATAATATATAATATATAATATATAATACATAATATATGATATATAATATATAATATATAATATATAATATATAATATATAATATATAATATATAATACATAATACATAATATATATAATATATAATATATAATATATAATATATAATATATAATATATAATATATAATACATAACATATAATATATAATATGTAATATATAATATATAATATATAATATATAATATATAATATATAATATATAATATATAATATATAATATATAATATATAACATATAATATATATATAATATATAATATATAATATATATAATATATAATATATAATATATAATATATAATATATAATATATAATATATAATATATAATATATAATATATAATATATAATATATAATATATAATATATAATATATAATATAAAATATATAATATATAATATATAATATATAATATATAATATATAATATATAATATATAATATATAATATATAATATATAATATATAATATATAATATATAATATATAATATATAATATATAATATATAATATATAATATGTAATATTTAATATATAATATATAATATATAATATATAATATATAATATATAATATATAATATATAATATATAATATATAATATATAATATATAATATATAATATATAATATATAATATATAATATATAATATATAATATATAATATATAATATATAATATATAATATATAATATATAATATATAATATATAATTTATAATATATAATATATAATATATAATATATAATATATAATATATAATATATAATATATAATATATAATATATAATATATAATATATAATATATAATATATAATATATAATATATAATATATAATATATAATATATAATATATAATATATAATATATAATATAGAATATATAATATATAATATATAATATATAATATATAATATATAATATATAATATATATTATATAATATTTAATATGTAATGTTTAATATATAATATATAATATATAATATATAATATATAACAAATAATATATAATATATAATATATAATATATAATATATAATTTATAATATATAATATATAATATATAATATATAATATATAATATATAATATATAATATATAATATATAATATATAATATATAATATATAATATATAATATATAATATATAATATAAAATATATAATTTATAATATATAATATATAATATATAATATATAATATATAATATATAATATATAATATATAATATATAATATATAATATATAATATATAATATATAATATATAATATATAATATATAATATGTAATATATAATATTAAATATATAATATTAAATATATAATATATAATATAATAATATATAATATATAATATGTAATATATAATATTAAATATATAATATTAAATATATAATATATAATATATAATATATGTTATATTATATATTATATATTATATATTATATATTATATATTATATATTATATATTATATATTATATATTATATATTATATATTATATATTATATATTATATATTATATATTATATATAATTTATAATATATAATATAAAATATATAATGTATAATATATAATATATAATATAAAATGTATAATATATAATATGTAATATATAATATATAATATATAATATATAATATATAATATATAATATATAACATATAATATATAATATATAATATATAATATATAATATATAATATATAATATATAATATATAATATATAATATATTATATATAATATATAATATATAATATATAATATATAATATATAATATATAATATATAATATATTATATATAATATATAATATATAATATATAATATATAATATATAATACATAATATATAATATATAATATATAATATATAATATATAATATATAATATATAATATATAATATATAACATATAATATATAATATATAATATATAATATATAATATATAATATATAATATATAATATATAATATATAATATATAATACATAATATATAATATATAATATATAATATATAATATATAATATATTTATTACTTCAGATTCTTTGATGTAGTAAGCCTAAAGCAAGCTTATTTCTACAATCAGAGGCTCATCACAAGTGCATGTGTTAGACGTTAATAAATTAAACAAAACAAAACTAAAAAAATAAAATAAAACACAGCTAGCCTAACACATGCACAAAG
Source organism: Platycheirus rosarum (assembly GCA_963971375.1). Lineage (NCBI taxonomy): Eukaryota > Metazoa > Arthropoda > Insecta > Diptera > Syrphidae > Platycheirus > Platycheirus rosarum. Next base: position 90,067,842 of record OZ020510.1, read on the forward strand.
TATAAAATAAATTATGCGAATTATGTGCATAATTAAAACATAAGACAAAACAATCACGACAATGGAGCACTTGTCCGAAATAAGGATTTTAATCCCACTTTACTTAGATTAAAATCCATTTGTGAAGCGTTGAGATTAAAAAGTCTGGTCATACGGTTTAGAGCTTCATATTTGCCATAGTTTGCTCTATGAAAGTTAACATTCAGAAGTTCCGATCCACGCAGGTGATAAGATCTTCCACTGCAATTTAAACCAATACCGGCTAATAAATAAGGAGCATCAATTTCGCCCTTTATAAGTTGATTAAGAAATATTAAATCGTTATTAACACGCCTTTAGTGAAGGGTTTGCATCTGAAGAAGCTGGATTCGATGTTCATAAGGTGGAATATTAAACGGATCATTCCAAGGTAGACCCTTCAGGGCAAAACGAATAAAATTATGTTGGATTGCAATTCGGTTCTTATGAATTTTGTAATAAGGAGTACATACCTGTGAAGCATATTCAAGGTGAGGGCGTACGTAGCAATTGTACAAGGAAAGAGTCACATATGGATCATTAAATTCCTTTGCCCAGCGTTTTATTATTCCAAGCATAGAGCTAGCTTTATTCACTATAAAGTTAACGTGTTCAGTAAATTCTATGTAGGAGCTAAAATGGACACCCAAATCCTTAAAACTGAAGACGTGGCAGAGTTTGTGCTGCGAAATATGATAATCGAATGTACTTAAGATACGTTTTCTATAGAAGGTAATCGTCTGGCATTTTACAGGGTTAAGGGAAATACCACTTTTTCTGCACCAAATACTAAAATTATCAATATCTGCCTGCAGAAGAATACGGTCATCGCTAGACTTAATTATCTTGAAAATCTTCATGTCATCAGCAAATATGAGAATGTCACTTGAATGCATGATGTGACATCATTTATAACCAAAATGAATAATAATGGACCAAGGTGGCTTCCTTGAGGTACTCCAGAGTGAGCCGCGAAGGGATCTGATCAACAATTTCTAAATTTTACCTGGTAGGATCTATTTTCAAGATATGATTTGAACCAAGCTAAGATACAGGGAGAAAAACCATAAGCTTTTAGCTTAAACAAGATTAGTTCGTGGCTAAGTTGATCAAATGCTTTTGAGAAGTCAGTGTTAATGCAGTCAGCTTCATAACCTTTTTCTAATGCATTTGAACATTTGTGGGAGAACGTAAGAATGTATATATAATATATAATATATAATATATATATTATATAATATATAATATATAGTATATAATACATAATATATAATATATAATATATAATATATAATATATAATATATAATATATAATATAAAAAATATAATATACATATATTATATATATTATATATATATATAATATATAATATTAAATATATAATATATAATATATAATATATAATATATGATATAATATATAATATATAATATTATGATATATTATATATTATATATTATATATTATATATTATATATTATTATAATATATATTATAAATAATTTATAATTATTTATAATATATATAATATATAATATATAATATATAATATATAATATATAATATATAATGTATAATATATAATATATAATATATAATATATAATATATAATATATAATATATAATATATAATATATAATATATAATATATAATATATAATATATAATACAGAATATATAATATATAATATATAATATATAATATATAATATAATATATATAGTACATAATATATAATATATAATATATTATATATAATAAATAATATATAATATATAATATATAATATATAATATATAATATATAATATATAATATATAATATATAATATATAATATATGATATATAATATATAATATATAATATATAATATATAATATATAATATAAAATATATAATATATAACATATAATATATAATATCAAATATATTATATATAATGTATAATATATAATATATAATATATTATATATAATATATAATATATAAAATATAATATATAATATATAATATATAATATATAATATATAATATATAATATATAATATATAATATATAATATATAATATATAATATATAATATATAATATATAATATATAATATATAATATATAATATATAATATATAATATATAATATATAATATATAATTTATAATATATAATATATAATATTTAATATATAATATATAATATATAATATATAATATATAATACATAATATATAATATATAATATATATTACATATTATATAATATATAATATATAATATATAATATAATATATATAGTACATAATATATAATATATAATATATTATATATAATAAATAATATATAATATATAATATATAATATATAATATATAATATATAATATATAATATATAATATATAATATATAATATATGATATTTAATATATAATATATAATATATAATATATAATATATAATATAAAATATATAATATATAACATATAATATATAATATCAAATATATTATATATAATGTATAATATATAATATATAATATATTATATATAATATATAATATATAAAATATAATATATAATATATAAAATATAATATATAATATATTATATATAGTATATAATATACAATAAATAATACATAATATATAATATATAATGTATAATATATAATATATAATATATAATATATAATATATAATAGATAATATATAATTAATAATATATAATATATAATATATAATATATAATATATGATATATAATATATAATATATAATATATAATATATAATATATAATATATAATATATAATATATAATATATAATATATAATATATAATATATAATATATATAATATATAATATATAATATATAATACATAACATATAATATATAATATAAAATATATAATATATAATATATATATATATAATATATAATATATATAATATA
>OZ020510.1:90080805-90082515 GCA_963971375.1 Platycheirus rosarum
ATATAATATATAATATATGATATATAATATATAATATATAATATATAATATATAATATATAATATATAATATATAATATATAATATATGTAATATATAATATATAATATATATACATAACATATAATATATAATATATAATATATAATATATAATATATAATATATAATATATTATATATAATATATAATATATAATATATAATATATAACATATAATATATATATAATATATAATATCTAATATATATAATATATAATATATAATATATAATATATAATATATAATATATAATATATAATATATAATAAATAATATAATATATAATATATATATAATATATAATATATAATATATAATTATAATATATAATATATAATTATAATATATAATATATAATAATATATTAATATATATATATAATATATAAATATATAATATATATATAAAATATAATATATAATATAATATATATTATGTATAATATATAATATATAATAATGTATAATATATAATATGTAATATATATATATAATATATAACAAATAATATATAATATATAATATATAATATATAATATATAATATATAATATATAATATATAATGTATAATATATAATATGTAAAATATAATATATAATATAAAATATATAACAAATAATATATAATATATAATATATAATATATATATATAATATATAATATATAATATATAATATATAATATATAATATATAATATATAATATATAATATATAATATGTAATATATAATATACAATATATAATATATAATATATATTATATAGTATATAATATATAATATATAATATATAATATATAATATATAATATATAATATATATATATAATATATAATATATAATATATAATATATAATATATAATATATAATATATAATATATAATATATAATATATAATATATAATATATAATATAACAATATATAATATATAATATTTAATATAGAATATATAATATATAATATATAACACATAATATATAATATATAATATATATTACATATTATATAATATATAATATATTATATATAATATATAATATATTATATATAATATATATATATAATATATATATTACATAGTATATAATATATAATATATTATATATAATAAATAATATATAATATATAATTTATCTTAAATAATATATATATATATAATATATAATATATAATATATAATATATAATATATAATATATAATATATAATATATAATATATAATATATAATATATAATATATAATATATAATATATAATATATAATATATAATATATAATATATAATATATAATATATAATATATAATATATAATATAAAATATATAATATATAACATATAATATATAATATGTAATATATTATATAAAATGTATAATATATAATATATAATTATATTATATATAATATATAATATATAATAATATATAATATATATAATATATATTATATATAGTCTATAATATACAATAAATAATACATAATATATAATATATAATGTAAATATATAATATATAATATATAATATATAATATATAATTAATAATATATAAATATAATATATAATATTATAATATATAATATATGATATATAATTATATAATATATAATGTATAATATATATAATATATAATATATAATACATAACATATAATATATATTAATAATATA